>JAQGAJ010000569.1:0-14088 GCA_034689365.1 Liebstadia similis
TTTTGAAACTAAAATGTCTGAAAGAGGTGTTAGAGATCTGAAAACGTATAGAACTGATAGTAATTTTGATCCGAAGAAGAAATCGATGATATTCTCTTCCATTTTAAATACCAAGAAATTAAATCTTTTCTGAGAATAATTGGAGTTTAAGTAAAATTTTATTCAATTCTTGATCAAAAATTCTTAAGAATATTTTGTTGGATCAGAAATACTCGAATGACATCTGTTTTCAGATCCTGTTTTATATAATTATCGCGAGTTTATCTCTAAACCACTTGTGATATAATTTTATCAAATAAAACAAATTAAATTTATCATAACTGGTCTATTATGACAATGGAAAACATCTACCAGTGATAAAATAAATTCCTACCCAACATGTTTACAGAAATGTTGAAAAAAGTTATAAGAAATGTAATAATGGTGTTAATACAGGTGTCGCTCAAAGACTCGGTTCATATCAAAGGGAATATCAGAAAAGAATATTAATATTTAGTGTAAAACAAATTACAGACTATTATCAGAGTAGAAGACATAAAGCAATGAAGTGATAGTCTATCAAAAGGACCGGTCATTCGGTTTTGTTTTATACTATAATCACTTAAATGAGTGCAAAAGCATTGGAAAGAATGTGGTGTCGAATAGCGCTAACACTTTCACGCTTTCAATTCATATAGTTTTATGTGATTTATTGACTTCAGTCGAGTCTTGAGTCCAGATATAAGACCAATAAAGACTGAATGAGAAGTCGTTTGAGAGTAGAGTCCAGTTTAGTATTGATTCAATTCATTTGTCAAACTTTTTGTCGAACGAAACCTACAATAAAATACATTTATTTAATCACATTTATTATCGCGATTGAGGTTCAGAAGAGTATTAGCGCTAACTATAGCTAACTATCGCTAACTATCGATCGGCTAATGAAAGCCATTCTCATCAGTATTATCGCCAAATTAGGACATCCACTGGACATCCAATACCCAGTGTTTATGTCCCAACCAATACGGTCTTCGTTTGTCAACTGAATGCATCCGACCATAAGATATAACTATAACTTCTAATATTAAAGTTATTATCTGTTGAGGCGATCGGAGACACGAATGATAGCAACCATACCATCAGAGACATGACATTTATGTGTTTTTAATTGCATTTCAATCAAATTCATATTAACCGACGACTAATGAGCCGACATTCCGGTCGACCAGACCTGCCATAAGTGTGCCATCAATTGTTTGATACAACCCTAGTCTTCGGACTCATTCACGTCAGACCCTAATGAAAGTCTATCAAAGTGTATGTCCTTTGAAAGTATGCGCTGTTATTGTGTTTTTGTGGCGACGAGTGTTCACACAAATGCAAAACAACTAAAGCATTCAAATAAATGTTTGATGAGATGATACTCGAGTTGTGAATAATGATCGCAAACATAACTCAAAACTAATGGCAATGTCTGTTACTTATTGTTGAAAACCTTTCATCAATTCATCTACTCTTCAATATTAATCAAACGATTGCCATATGAGAGCCAATACGAGTGTTGGTATTGGAGTTCAACCGAACATTCAATTGAATACACTTTTTTCGATAAAAAAATATTCGCTTTCATTCGCATTCATTCGCTATTGATTTAAACCCAACTCAGAGTAATTGAAAACAAAACAGTTAACGATTGTGTCGTTTAATAGTATTTACTAAATATTTTATAATTTGCGACGAATTGCACTCAATTTATGAATATATGGATTCGTTAAGTAATAAAATGTTATATATTTATAGATTCAAATGTCTAAACAGAGATAAGTATCATAACTGAACATTAGTTTTATGGCCAATATCTCCATAAAACTCTTTGGGACGTAAACTCAAACTACTATTTCAAAGATAACTTTAATACATATCAAATCACTAATAATTCTAAGAATTATAATTCTTTGAGTTCACAATTCTTTTAAATTTGAATTCATGGCCAAAACGAATGAATCGGCTTTTAGTGGAGAAACTAATGTCTCATAGTATCTGATCATCTCTTAATGGCTTTTGTTATCGAAGCAAAAATAGTAGTTATGTTTAGATTATTGGATAATTCATTTGAAATTTCATTTTTAGATAATTTATACAAAATATAAAAGTTTTAATAACAAAATAATAATAATAACGAATTATATTGGGTTATATTAAGCTATATTAAGCAAATAAATCCCGTAATCACTTAATCTCTATCTCAAAACTCATTTGGACTCAATTCTGTATATAATACTTGAAGTTTTGTTTTGTTTGTGAATAGAGTTTTTGAAATTTTAATTGCGTTCTTCAAATTTAATGGAAAAAGAGTGATAAGTCGAGAGAAATAGCGAGGTATAATGTAATTTGCGATACTCAGCAGAATTATGAGAGCCCTAGTAATCGAGTTCTAAAGTCTTTTTAGGATTTAATTTTCTAATTTTCTAATATCATATGATTTTTATATTGTAATCCATTATTTGATGAAATCACATGAACCAAAACTGAGCCAAATATACCTAAAAAGTAAATTTAAGTACATTTAGAATATACTTAAATTAGATTTAGAGTCGAATTAGACATTTGTTCGCTAATTCACTGCCAAATTGTTGGCGAACTGGCACTGACTCTGAGTTGTCGTAAATTAAATTTGGATAATATATTAATTTTTCAATTAAGGCCTTCTTAAGACGTTTTGAGCTTAATATAGCTCAAGTAAATTGAAGTCAATGCGCGATAAGAGTCAATAATAGCGATGTAACGCAAAATCTGTCGCATTAAAGGACACCATTTGCCGAATGGCGACCGTTTGGTCGGAGTCTCGGCTTTTATTAGTTTCATTAGAAGTGTTTATATCTGTTGTCGAAGTTATGGACCTCTTATTGCGGATATAATCAGTATATGTGTCCAGAATTATCAAATTGTTTGATAAGGTTTTCCAAATACAAACTCTATTTGTATTATCCATTTCATTATTAATGTTCCCATAATTTAATAGGTTTTGGGTTCGGGTTTGGGTTCGGACGACACAAACGATCCATTTATTGATTGCTTTCTCTGGTTCTCTAATACTTCTGTATTCAACCAAATAAGAGCTCACAATCCGAGACAACAGAACAACCAATTCATTACATAAGAGACACTCTATTTAGAGATATTCTCAGAAATATATTTATTTCTAATCCGTTTTTAATTCTTATTCAATGAATAAGTGATATCTATTGGGAAAGGCATCCAATTATTGGACTGATTGACAGACAATCGTATAATTCAATGAAACGAACAAATGTTGAATACTTTACTTCGAATAGATTTACGATTCAATACTTTTAGTTAAGAGTCGACTAATTATAAACAAAATTTTTGATTGTGATTGTCGTCGTGTTTGCGTTCATTGGCACAGAAGGAAAGGTAATTAGTGACCAAACAAATGCTCGCTTTGAAGGAATTAAAATTTTAATAAAACATTTATTCGATCGCAACAAAAGCCATATTTGACTCCAATCAAGCCCTTAGTTTAAACTCTTGATAGGTTAGCGCCGCTTACATGAAGACCAAACTCAACTAAATCGGTGTTAAATATATCAATGGATATACAAACTAAAGAAGTATTGAAACGTCTCAACGATAAAAAAGGTTATAAACATTTGCTGTGAATTCACTCGTGATTTATATCCCAATGTCTTTACGGCTATAAAATCACTTAAAAGAATGCTTTTATTCAATGTCTCAAAAGTGCTTTTGTCTGAAAACTATTGATCAAAATATTATGTGAATTAGAATCGGAAGAATCACTGATTCCGTAAACTCTATCGTTGCTTAAGTAAATGCATTATTTACAAGACTTTATTGCGTCCGATAGTGGGGTCAAACATACCTTCATATTGTGGACATGGCTTTGAACTTTGATAAATTGACAATATTAGCAATGTTAACAATGTTAGACTCAATTGATTTAATTACCATAATATCTCTTATATTACCCGCGGGTATACAAACCTATAGATGAATTGCAAATTTATTCATGACTTATGCTATTAGTGATGACACACAGGTGTGAGGTTTGAACAGAAGCTATATTTGCAATCTTATTGTTAAGTGAGAAATGACTTTTGTTTAGCCAAATGGTGAAAATAAAGAATTCAATGAAGAATTGATGACAAATCTATTGGTTAACGCATAATGTAATGAATTGTCGGTTTAAAGAGTCAATTGTCGGACAAGTTTTCGGTCGATTTGTTCTTTCATTCAACAGCTCTTCCATCGGAATACATAAGAATGAGAAGATCGTCGACAGAAACAACAGATGTGTCCGTTCACACCATTTGTGGTCTCAGGACAACAGCTTTTGACGACTAACACAACCAGAGATCGTCACTTTTGAGTCACGCGTTTGAGTAAACATTTTTAATATAATGTTAAATAATATTCCGAGAAATATATGGGTATTTGAATAGAGATGTCAAATGTGTGCCAAATCTCAACACTCCTATGAGATTACATCGGATTAATTGCAGTTATAATAAGTCAATTGTGTTCGCATCAAAATGAATGCACAAATGTATCCAAAAATATGAATCCAAACCATAAAAATAATGTTAGTTTAAGAATGAGAATAATCAATAAAACAAAAACCAGAATCAGAATAAGAGCCTATCAATGATCATACGTTTGAATGATTATATGAATTTGTTATTCATCTTTAATTCATTTCTAAGTGCGTCGGAAAAAGACATAACATCTTGAGTTTAATGTTATAAGTCTTTCGTCGAAACATTTTGTCACAAACGAAATGTTTATTGTTTTAAACTAATTAATGGTTGCGATCAGTAATTTAGAGGTTTTGCTCGAATAGAGTGTAAAGTGTGTGAAGTTATGGATTGCAGTTTGAGCTCAAAAGATATCAAAACTAATTTGTTTTTCAATTCATCACAACTCGTGTCGACGATAAACACCAGACATAACCGAATCCATCTTAAAATACGACCAATCAGTTGGTCTTTGCCTTAAGACAAACACTCGGAACAGAAATTGTCTTCGAATGACAACGAATGCCATACTTTGGCCATACTTTGCATCAAATCCTCTCTCTTTGTATCCAATGATTAGAATTTGGAATTATGTCAATGAAAACAAAAATAACTATTTTGTCGATAATTCCAAGCGATTCGATGTCACATCACAACCAATACCATCACTACTTTCTCATTCACAATGGGCTAACATCTCATCCATTGTTTGTGGTTTGAGTAGTGAGAAAAAAGACTTGCATTACGTCAAAAAGCAAGCGTCAAATCAATCAAAAGATTGTGAAGAAGTTGATTGTCAGCAAAAAAGTTATTTCGATTGAATTGGAAGTAACATAACATGGGTTTAGTGTTGGCTATAGTATGGCCACAATTCATGGACACAAAAGAAATTCGATTATTTTAAGCCAATGACTCAAATGATTGAAAAAATACATTTTCATAACTTTAGACGCCTTTCTATTTTTGAATCTGATTTTTGCCAATATTTTCCTTTAATGTGTTTTTCAAAACAAATTTGATAATCGATTGAAAAATCATTGTTTTCGTGAAATATCTTTGAAATCTTTCATTCCTTTGAAAGCTTTTAATAATTTTTTGTAAACAATGATAATAAAGATGTGCCACAAGTTTATCGTAAGCGCTAATGAATACCAATTATTCAATGGGTTTTTCAAATATGTCTGATATCAGACATAATAATAGCAAAAAATAAAAAAGAGTTTTAATAAAAGAGTACAAAATGTGCGATCGATTATCGAGTTATTGTTAAACTAAACCAATTTTTCATATTTCCATAAAGAAAGTGTAAAAATGACGATCACATTGTGTTTTGCACTTAATTTGAGACAAAACTCTCTGCCAAAAGACAATCAATGAGTTTTAGAAAAATATTTCACTCATTTATTCTTTTGATATCAAATACCTATATTTCATAACACTTTTACCGATTTATCGGTTGAATACTAATAATTATTTCAATAGAACTAAAGTAAAAAGTTTTTTGAATATTAAAAGAATTAAAGTTTGTTATTAAGCAAAAGTACACGAATACTGGCTCTCAGGTAGAAAAAAGTTAATTCATTTCTTTTGTTAAGGATTTATTAAAAAAAAGTCGAGTAAAGCATTGAAATAATCTCTGAAATGAATTCCTTTTTAGGAAATAACTATTTTTAGTTTAGTATAAAATTGAAATGTGATGTAAGAACTGATGAAAATTTGAATAGTGATCAGTGAAAAGGTTGAACTAATAATTGACTCAAAATATATGTGTCGTAAGAATTGTCGGAATAATTTCTGGTCATCGATCAAATACTTTCTTATCATAGTTTTGATATCGAAGAAGATTTTTCCATTATTTCTGAAAGGACTGCACTTATAGTACAGAAATACTTGTCATTCCTGTCATTCTTCGCCAGAAATGGTGTGATATTAAAGCCTTCACATGAATAATGAAAAATTCAATTCTAATTCAATTTAATTTTGTGCACTCGATCTCATGTGTAGCCAAATCGTAGCCCAAATAGTTTCCGAGTCAGTTGGGCTCAAACCCAACCCAACTCAGCTCTACTCAAAGCATGTCAATCCAACCAAATCTAACCAAACCTAACCTAAATTCACTTAATTCGAATTAGTCTATAGCCTTCACATAACACAATCGAAACGATCGAATTAATAATCGTGAATATCATGGATGTCGTGAATGTCATAATTCATATGAGTTGTCAGATGGTATGGCGCGGACACCACTCGGGATGCGTTTCACCGCATATGTCGACAAATATATTGAATTCACACTACTTTTGGCTCAATTCCATAAAAGCCATGAATTTTAACCAAAGGATTGATTGTTTAAAAGAATTTGATTTCACTTTTAAGGACTCGAAGAGTGATCCCATCGACTAATGGCACGAAAGAAGTATTTCACTAACAATTGGTTCAAAAACAGAGTTTATTTCCTAACAATTTAAAAGGCAATTGGCTTACGGTCTGCAAAGCCCTAAAATTCTTTGCTCTACTGTTTAACCTCTAAGTAAGTAAGTATAAGTAACTTAGTTACTAACTATAAGTATAAATAAGACTTTGTTTCGTCAAAACATTGAAAGAGAAGATAAAAGAAATTGAAATCAATAACTTATTTTAGTTTCAATACTCCATTAATAGATTATTTTTAACTAAAATGTTTGCATAAATTGTTTTCATTTAGTGTTGCCAACCGTCCAGGTTATAATCTGTCATGGTTTATTGAGTTGTCAATACTAGTTTCATTTGATTGCAAAGAATGGCCTTTCATTAAAAATAAATGAAATCAAAGTTTCAAAGCTTAAGATTGAGATATCGATCGCTTTGGATATGTAGATAACAAGAGTATTGAATTTCTTTGCACGATATGATGCAATTGTCGCGATCACTGTTTGTTGTGATCACTGGAATACCTGTTTTCGTAACCAATGTTTGCTTTTCGGAAGCGAACAAATATTTTCCCAAAAACTAAATCATAAATTATTAGCGAAACTAAATTGAAATTTGATGAAAACGCGAACTCTATTTAAGCTTTGAATATATTAATTGAAGAAAAAATGATCAATAATTCAGTCATTTTTCCAAATGTTTTGTCATTTGTTTTCGAAGTGGACTTAATTTGTTCATTACTTTCAGTGATGTCGCCCTCAGAGCAGTCGATCATCGGTTGACCACTGATTGTCCGATTCGGGTCAACCCTCGTGGCGATTGTCACTCGCACTCTGACATTAACTGTCCAGTAGCGCGTTGTTGAACACGATTTTAAGATAAAATTTGTCCTAAATGTGAATCTTAAGACAATTCTGTTGTTAAACTGAAATTTATCCTAAGATAGGACATTGAGTTTAAGAGAAATCTTATCATAACTTTTTGATTTAGGATCCATCGTAAGTGACATTTAAGACTGTTTTGTTGCTCAAAATGCGATATTTTATAAACAAATCCTAATTTAGGAGAAATTTTTAAGAGAGCTTTAGAGCTGTCTTAACTCAATTAATCGGTCAAAATATCTAATTATTTGGTGATTTTGATGAATAAAATTATTGAAAACGTGAAGAAAAGCCGAAAAATAAACGAAAAATCCAAATCATTCGGACATTACTTCCCAAAAATGACTCGAATTTTCGTGAGTTTTATTATAAATCCTTTGATTTGATTATTCAATTGTAAATTAGACTAAATAAATGTTAGATAAGTCTCGATTAACAATAATAATTAAATGAAAAGAAACTAAACATTACTTACTTAACACTAATTGGCGGCCATTTGTCAAAAATGTGATCTTAACTATAAGATCTCACTGTCTATTTAGGATTTGTCGTAAATATTTTAAGCAACACGTTTGGTCTTAAGTTAAGATCTGTCTTAAATGGCATATCCTATCTTATGATAAGATCCTAAGTTATAACGATTTTGAACAACGGGCAGCAGACGCTTACTTATCGAACTATTTTATCTAATTTTTCTCAAAAAAATACTTTTGATTTCGTTTTCTCTATAGAAAAACAAAAAGCAAAAACTTTGCGATTGTTTTTCAGTCAATATTTTCACTAAAAAACCATTAAATTGAAAGAAATGAACGAAAGAACAGATGCACTAAAAACTACAACAAATAGCTCTAAATTTATCGTAATATATCTGTTTAAACAACTGATGGCACACACAATGAGGGGATAGGGTTGGGGACAGTAGGGGGAGAGGGAGAGAGAGAGAGAGATAATTATTAAATTAGCCGAATATGAATTCTGTTCGTCAGTGAAGCGATGGATAGAGCGTTGCGGCAGTGAAGGAGTAGGAGATGGAGAGAGGGATAGGAAGAGGACTCATAAGAATCGTCTATTGAATAATATTAGAGAACCTAAACATTAGATTTTGTCGTCTAATGTCTAATAATTTACATGAAATGCGTTATGACTTAGACTTTAATTATTTTTGTTCGCTTTTTAATGGATATTTCCCTTCCCTTTAATGCCTCGACAAAGATTAGTTACATTGATATCGCGAGGAGAGTCGTCTCTCTCCTGTTCTCCCGGTCTCTCTCAGTCTCTCCCTTAGTCTCTCTCTCTCTCCCCAATTCTTTTTAAATGCATTTACTCTTATTTTTTGTGTCTTTGAAATGCTTTTAAAATTTGTGGCATTTGAGGCTTACGTTTACTGCATATAAAAACATCGTTTTAAGGATTATTTTCTTTCGCATCGCTTTTGCTTTTAGGACTCAAAACTGAAAACAACTATAAATTCATTTAAGATTCAATGAATTATCGTTTGATTCGTTTGATTAGTTTTTAATTATTTGAGACCATATTTTCTGAAATTCAATGATAAATAAAATTAAGTTATTTAAGAAATAAATAAGAATTAAATTTATTAATCACTTCAAGAATTATAAATACTTTAAATCCTTTAAATATTTTAATTGAATATAAAACAAACTGAAAACTAAATTAAAAAACTGAATTCTGATTAAATTTAATTAAACTAATTTAGATTTTTGTTTATTAGCGAGAGATAAAACGTTTTATTGCACTTATGGTTTAAATTATTACCAAATCCTAACTCAGAAACGACTTCACGAACAGAATTGTTCGCCAAATGACTGACGATTCGAGTAATTTAATTGTAAAACTCTATCCAATGTCTGTAATCAAAGATCTCTTTGAGATTATTTACCGAATCAGCTCATCATTAATATTAAGCACTTCTTGACTGCGAAGTTCGATCGCAAGGTGTAAACAATTCCTGGAATGATCTCATCTCCCGGTAAATGATTGTCAGTCAATGAATCGAATATTAATATTCGAGTCTCACTCGTCCTAACACTACATAACCTTATGGTAGGTATGGATCATAATTAGGTTGTTTTGTCTTTGGGTTTAACCCTCTTTTGTTTGATTGAACAGTCCTTCAGAGGTTGTCCTTCTTGTTAATGAATCTGTTGAAGAATGTCGATCGTGATTGACAACAGATCACCATTTGATCAGCACTGGATCACATGAATGGCTTATTATGTTTGATCATTTCGATAGTTTTCCACAGTGGTTATCAAGGGGGAAGTCAGCCATATAACCCCTTTCTGTCCAAGTTTGTCCTAAAAGAGAAAAATTTGCCCTTCCATTGAAATAACATTACGGGCGGAAAAATAAATGTATAAATATGGGATATTTTGGTCTGGGAAGTGGACCCCCTGTCCTGCCCGACCTTGAGGACCGTTTTCCACCGGTTCTATCAAACCATTGGTACTTTTTGACCATTACTTCATCCAAATGTTGAGACATTTCTTGGTTAGCACTGAAAATATTTTAATTACTTATCTATTCTTAAAATCAATTGAGTTTTTGATGCTATCGAATAAAATAAATAAAAATATCTTTCAATTAATGATTTTTAATAAACAAAAATATTTAAAATTCAATTCACAATTGAATTCAAGAAATAATAAATATTTCATCGATTCTTAAATTATTTCCAAGAGTTTAGTCGTTTTCTTGCATTCAGTCAAATAAATCAAAAATAATTGACAATAAATTGGAAAAAAATATTTGAATTTATTTATTATGAAAAGAGTGACTAAATTAGATTAATTACATGACCTGATTGTGATTCCTAACTGTCATCTCATAAGACTTATTATAGCGTTATTCGCAAAGAACTGAAACAAAATTAACTCAAAACAAAAATATTAGCGAAAATAATAAATTAAATTTTGTTTTTCACTTAAATTTCTAGTATTTTCTGAATGTCAGATAAAATTACATAATTTTTGTGATCTTTTCATTTAAATGTTTAGCCTTTCAGACCATTTAATATATTTTGTGCAAAACTTTTGGTTCGTTTTTGACTCTAATTTCAGTCGAAATTTTGATTTTGATTTCAATATAACAACAAATTGTTCGCTGACTTTAGGCTCTGATAAACGATTCTCAAAACTAATTCTGAATTCTTTTCATAAATCATTGAAATGACTGTAATTTCATTAAAGTTTCATTAATTTTGTTAATAATATAATTCAATTCGTCTGCGAAAACATATTTAATAACGTGAAGTCATTTCTCCCGAAAAACAGTTTTTGTGTTATTAAACATAAAAGTCTGCAATAATTACAACAATTTTATGACTCGTTATCAATCAGTCTTCGGTTATTAAAACTTTTTCTTCGTCTTTTCAATAAACAGCGGATTCTATGCGTAATTAAAATATAGTCGAATCGAAATATAAGCCGAAAGCCATAAAAGACATTATAATATAATAGTCTGGCTATAAATGATGTGAAGATTCAAAGCAAGAGATAATAGTTTTTCGGCTCATTTATCTCTAGTCATCGATATTAACGTTTATTATTAAATTATTTCATTTATTGACTGCTTCTCTGTTTCTATATTTACTTTTCAATAATTTACTCTTAGATGACATTTAGATAACAATTGTGGCGATAATATAGCGATCCGTTGGCTCTCATTAGTCGCAAACATATATCTCTAACGCTATTTAACCATTAGTATAGTTGTCTTAATTTAGAAGATAATAATGTGAAACATGGGCTCAGATAAAAGCCAAATGAGAAATAACATGGAAAGAGTAAAACAATGATAACTCTCTGCTCTTCTCATGTGAAAAGTGCCTCAAAATTGATACTTTGGGTCTTCGAAACGCTATCGTCGGCTCATTTGGCTCTTTTTGTTACCACAAATTGCATGATCACAACGGCCTGAGAGGACATTGTCTCACAAATCAAGCCCTTTGTCGACAGAAGCCATGGATTTGGTGCCGATTGTCACCGAAGACTGAATACACACTTCAACGAAAAAAAAGTTTTGTTTATTAATGTTTAGTGCATTAACTGATAATGCATTGCATTTTGTAATAAGTGTTGAAAGTTTTGAGCGTTAATGGAATCTCTGGTTCTCTGTTAATAGTGTTTAGTATTGGCTGACAAAACAAAATCATCACTACTTTTCATAGGCTTTCCGTGCGTTTGCCTACACTTGTGTTTAGCCTTTCCTGTTCTGTCATTTAATGGGCAAAAATGTAAATTGCATTTTGACTTCTTCTCCAAATACCAATCCATGTGTTTGTTGTAGTAATTGAAAAGCCTTTTCCAAACCCGAGCTCTGATGTGGTATAAGAGGTACTCTTCCTCTTCATTATTGGTTTCACTTAATATTTCTGTAGACGTTATTATATCTCGTTATTAGAAAACATTAGAGAAATGGAGCCAAAAGTGGATCCAATAAATGGCCGGAACGAAGAGCACCGCTCTTTCAGACTCTTCCAGAGCTTATCTCTTAGTCGATGCCAAAGAGATGCCTAAGAGATGGACTCAATTCGGGCCCAAAACGGAAATAACAAAAGGGATGGATGTTTGCAATGCTTGCGATTGTGGTTAACCAGAATTGAACCAAACTTTGCGATCGGCCGACAGTGGCGTCAGTTTTAGTGTTATTTCATTACTCTTAAGGTCTTCTAAATTATTTTTTTCAGAACTAATAACTCATTAGTCTATCACTGCTTGCGATAAGTGTAACGATTGGTGTAATTAAAAGTAGAGTTCAGAAGTCGTTTGGTTTGAAGTCGGGCTCATTCCGACTCATTCCGACTCATTTGTCCGAATCTATAGTCAAAACATATTCGGTCCGCTTTTGGCTCAAAGTTATCGAAAAAATACTATAATTTTGTTCTTATCTTAATGTGAAAACATTTCTGAAGTATTGCAACAAAAATGTTAAACTTTTCTCTCTATCGCAAACATTATGTTCGGAATTACGCCACTGAGTGCTGAGTGAGTGCTCACTCCGAGAGAGATATCAGACTATATGTACCGAAGAGTACGGTCTCTCTGTTTGTGTAAAGAAAGGCTCGGATCAAACCGCGATAACACCTTTAATGGTCGGCCGTTTCCTGACTGAAGTTGCCGTTCATTGAAGGCTTCACTCGATTCCAAACACAAAGACTTAGTGATGTCTAATAGCAATACCAGACATGAGATGACAAACACTTGCATTGCATACGAAAAGCCATTATAAGATCGTCGAAGAGTTGGTCTTAAGTGTGGACACATCGGACCATAAATGCAAAAAATACTTCAATTTTATTCTAATAATACACAAATAATATGAATTCATCAGAAAATCACTACTTTTGATGACTTTCCCAAATATTTTTCGCAAATCATAAGTTTTACGCCAAAGACAACAGAGAGTTAGTCAACGATTAGATAAGTGTTTCTTAAAATTCAGTCAAATTTGATGACTCAATAAGTTAGGTCTGAGTTAAGTCCTTTCAGACACTAATGAATCCAAAGGTATGGAAATCATTGGCACAAGAATTGCGAAGAACTGTCGAATGACTTTGCGTTGTATTGAAGTCACGATATCCTCAAATGAGTCGCTTATTTGCGAACACGAGTTATGTTTAACACAAACGCGAAGGCATTCGAAGCCCTGTTTGTCACTGAACTTCTGCTGAATAATACCCATTATTACTATTATTACAATGAAATCTCTTTAGTGTTTGAAAAGTTATAAATTGTGAACTAATTATAGACTGAGTTCGAGAGTTAATTAAAATTCAGTTCAGACAAGAATTTAGCGCAAAATTGCGAGCATTGGATGAAATTAGTCGCTCGGAATCGATTGAATTCTGTGTCCGAATCTTCACTCAATTCGTCTAAAGAGGAATCGTTTCCTTTTGGAAACTTTTAAACCGAAATTCCTGTTATTATACGAGCGATACGTCACTCAGAATAGCATAAGAATGGCTGTTATTCTAATGCATCGCTTCCTTAATACCAGAAACTAATGCAAAAACTATAAAAGAAAAGAATTGACAGAAAAATTGTATTTTTAAGGTTTGACTGCAAATAAAAGTAACTTTTATTCAATACTTTCGCTTCATTTCATCATTTCATAGATCATTAAATAGGTTTCAGAGAATAAAATACATTACAATTGAATTGTTTTACTGTTGTGTTGTGTTGTTTACCGTATTTACACATCGAAACTGTACATCTAATTAATACATATTAAGTGAAATAACTATT
>JAQGAJ010000570.1:0-14087 GCA_034689365.1 Liebstadia similis
GCCAATCCATAGCTCTGATCGGCCACAAGTACTCAATCTATTGAAAGTTCTTTTGAAAGTCTGGTCAAAATTGTTATTGAGTTAGATTCTGGAATAAGATCTTCAGTTGAGGTTATTTATCGGATATCAATGTTCTGTTTGACTTCTGTTCAGTCGACAGACCAGTGTTGAGCCCAATGGAAGAATACCTGCTTTTCTTTCAATGCTATCAACACTTTGTTCACTAATTTTTTGTTACTTTCAGGTTAAGTGATTTGAAGGTCTGGTATATAGTACTGGCGATCGTCATCGGAGTCATTATTGTGATCGATTTGCTCATTGGTTTCGCCACAACTGGAAGAACTGCTAATAGGAAAGCGAGTCAGTGGCGGACCTGTGGTTGCAGTCGGTCGTCGACCACGACATGTCTCATAAAAACAGTATTTGTGGTCAATTACTTGATGTTCTACTTTGTGGTAGTGCTCACAATCATAGTATTGATGATACTCTTCGTCTGTTACGTATTGACCAATCTATGCAATGAAGGCACTCATACCATAGTCGAGCCCCAGAACGCCCTCTCGCCCTACCCGACAGACATCAGACCCGGACAGTCGGGACAATATCTCGATTTGCGTCAGTTCTCGCCTCTGCTGTCCCTTCGGTCTAATGAGACTCAGTTCATGATCTTCAGAGACGACAGACTTAAAAAGCTTTGCGGGGATTATGTGTCGGCCCTTATGTTTCATATAATCCTGTGTTCTGTCGGAATGGGGTTATTGTGCGCCGCTTTCGTCAACTTTCTGGTGAATCTGAGTGTGAACTGGGTTAGAATCAGTGCCAAACAGAAGTACGCTGAGATCATGTACTTAAACGGGGCTGAAATGACGGCTTTCAATGAGGGCACTGCCAACAGATTCTGATTCACTATTAGTGACCACTTATTATCTTTAAATGCATTTAAGTATTACATTGAAAGTGAACTCAAATTGAAAGTAACTCAGAATCAAAGAATCGATATTTCATTTCTGATCGAATCAACGCAACACTTGAATTACTGCCGGCCGTCCGACAGACCGTCCACTAAGACAAAGCTATTTTGGCCACTATTTGAGATAATTGTCGATTATATTCACATTTTTAATATATTTTGTATTCAAAAGCAAAAAAGTATTGAAAACAAATTTGAAATAACAATAGATTTAATATATTTGTATAAAATATTAATTCGCACAACATTTTGAAAATTAATGATAAGGTGATTATATCTGATCAATGGATCAGTTGGTGTCCACTCAAAGCTATTTATATGTAGGTTATTATAGGTAATAAAGTTATTTAAGTTTAACTTTGATTCTTATTTCAAATAAATGTAAAGAAAAGGTAAGTAAGAGATGATTAATTTGATCGCAAGTCTACTCATGAATGCGATCAACGAGTACTTCGACCGATGTCTTCAATAGGCAGAGACGGCAAAAGACTTTTCACTTTTCAAATGTTCGTTTTTATCGATTCCAACGAAATCGGGTCTCAAGTGATCGCTTCTATACTTTTTACCGAGTATTGTGAACATGATTTGGCACAAGTCGTCCAAATCGTATCTGTGATTCCAACCCCAGTCCTGTCGGGCATTGGTATCGTCCAGTTCTTGTGGCCAACTCTCGGCTATAGAGGAAACAATTGAAAGGATAAGTCATTTGTGGTCATTGTTGATGATCAAGTGGTCATTTACCGATTTTTTGTCTATTATCCGGTTTATATGTGATTTTGAAGTTAGGTATAAATTTGCGAATACTGTGAGAGAGTTCTCGTGGCGTAAAACTAATTGCGTTCACGTTATAAGTTCTTTGTTTGAGATTGTCTTCGGGCGCTTCCATTATTCCCATCAATGACTGGAGACAATCATCGATGTACATCATCGGAAGCCTCGTATCGGGATTCAGATAACATTCATATGATCCTCGTTTCAGTGCCTCGTGGAATATGGACACCGCGTAATCAGTGGTTCCTCCGCCGGGATTCGTGTCCGCGGATATCACTCCAGGAAATCGGAGGCACCGGAAGTCTAATCCGAATTTCTGGCAATAATACTGATTGAGATAAATGGCAATTAATTTCAATCGATATATCATTTATTCAATCGATTACTTCTCCAATGAGTTCCGCGTGAACTTTAGAGACACCGTAAATGGTTTTCGGTCTTTGGACACAAAAATCTGGAAAAATTAAAATACATTTATAAGGATTTGGATAAAAATGACAATTAGATTACCATAAAGTGCCACAAATACCCTAAACTACCGGTTATTTGATAATAAATTGATTTTTGTTATGCGGGTATTTAGGAAGAGTGAACTAAAGGTACTTTATGTTAAGTAAGTTTGAGGCTTTGCTTGCCTGGAGTGGGTATATTCCGCGGTGACTCTGTCCCAAACGCACCGATAGTGGACGGGACAAAGAGTCTGAGTCCGTACTGACGGCTCAGTTCCAAAACGTTATGCAAACCTTCGATATTGACTTTCATAGCGAGCGGAACATTGTATTCACCGACAGAACTGAGAAGCGCTGAGAAATGGATTAACCAATCGATTCTATGGTTTACTACAATTTCCTGCAAATTCTTCAAATCAAGAATATCTGCGTAAATGAAAGGACCCGACTCTAAGACGTG
The DNA here is from genome assembly GCA_034689365.1 of Liebstadia similis. Classification (NCBI taxonomy): domain Eukaryota; kingdom Metazoa; phylum Arthropoda; class Arachnida; order Sarcoptiformes; family Liebstadiidae; genus Liebstadia; species Liebstadia similis. Next base: position 2,651 of record JAQGAJ010000570.1, read on the forward strand.
ATCGGGAGCTTTGATTATATCCGACATAACCACACTTTGAATTCCGAATTTGTGTCTGTTATAAGAAATCATTGAATGGTTTACCACTTCTCACATCGCAAGACATACCGTAAAACTTTGGCCAAACCGGTCCCCAACTGACCCAAACTGCCTGTAATTTTAACAATTCATTTGTAATCTTTTTTATACTTCCAATTAGTTTATAATATTTATAATAAATATATTTTAAACAAAATTAGTGACAGAACAATAAGTTTAGTCATTAAAGTGATTTCGAATTGCATTTATTTCGATTTTACAAAAGGAATATTTCAAATTGATTGGGAAGACAGCCATTAATTTCATCATTGATTGGTTCAATGAGGAAAAGTTTAAAGAATAGAATTATGAAACCGAAGATTCAATTCAAAACTTATTACGAATTATGTAAACGTTAAGCCTTTAAGTAGTTGTCTGTAGTAATAGTTGTGATGACTTTCGATCGTTTGAATTCCCTTCAGATATCATTCGATGGAATCTTTTTACATAATTATTATCTCAAAAATGTTTTTCGTCTCTTAATTCGCTTTAAATCTAATCGCATATCCGTTTGAAATAAATAAATGAGTTGACAATCAGAGCCGAACTCTCATTCATTCATTAACTAACTTCAAAATAATGTCACTTTCAATGATAATCTGAATCGAAAAATTCATTTTAAAATTTAACAAAATCGAAGGTCAGTTAAAGCTTAGAAATATTGAACTAATGTCCTTCAGGTATCGCAACCATGAGATGAGCACAGGATGTGGAACACTAGCCAACAACTATTGAATCGAGCCCTACAAAGCACTTCACCTTGCTCATTTATTAGTATTATGTATAAAGTTTTATCAACAGTTATTGGATTCTTTTAATCAAATGTTTCGAAACTAGTAAACAAGGTTTGTTGATCAGTGATTACCATCTTGATCGTTTTTGAGATATGATAATCAAATGTCGCACCACTTTTCGCAATCACACACTTGATTACTAATGATTGGCAATTGTTGCCAACGGGCTCTAAATTGTTAGTCCTCTATATTGTTTATTAACTGAAATTATTTAAGAAAATTGATTAAAAAGTTAAATGTAATGGAATGTAATTAAATTAAATTAAGCAAAAAAAAAAAAAAAAACTAGCTATAACTAGTCATTGAGAATAACTTTAAAAAACAATAGACATTCAGCATTCAAATTGAATACTAAAGTACTTACCAGTGATTAGTACTTTAGGCGAACTGTTCGATGATTTGTGAGCGAATCGGATCGAAATTTGTTGCCATCGTCTAAATCCAGTGCCAATTGAGGTCCACAATGGGGTTTTGACGGTAAGTGAAGAGCGAAACAAACTTATTCCGTTCATTTGACAGCAAACCAAGTGATTGAGAATAAACTCGAAATTCGAAACTTTAGTAAAACTTTTGTTACAAGACTTCTCTCGATTAGAGTTATTTCGAAAATCTATTTTCGATATTGACTTGAATTCTGATTCTTATATAACTCGACGACAGTTTCTCCAAACCTATTGAGAAGAGTTTACCCAAGAGTTTGATCAAAGAGAAGGCTTAACACCGTTGGATGTGCTGGAGCTAAGACATCGTCCGATCGCGTCATTATTACGTGTATTGGCATTGAAGCCAAGCCTAAGGCCATTCCAGTCCTAAATACCTGTTTAATTGGTCTGAATATCGATTAATGGACTCAAACTCAACATTCATTGTTAAGAAGCTATTATGCAATCATTTAATTTGTGTTTGTTTTTTGAAAAAGTGTTTTTCCTTTTTCTCGAAGTCAGGCCTCGACTGACGTATTGCGAGATTTTCAACATTTTGTTGATTCCAATTAAATTAAAAGTCATTTGATTTCACATTTTATTCAGATATTCAACAAATTATTCAATATTTTATTTATTATTCTTTGCATTGAATTTAACAAAACGGGAAAGGATTGAAAGGAATTTTAATTAACGTATTTTAAAGAAATGACCCGATTATCAGATATTCGAAACTGTTTTCCATCCGAGTTCTTATCGCTTATAACTTATCGATAGTTAATTAATCATTACTAATGAATCATTAAATGTAATTATTTAGAAATTACATTAAAGTATTCAACTATTGGCCGGAAGTTTAAATGCATTCGAAAAAATAAAAGTAATTGAAATGACTTGAAGTAAAGGCTTTAGAATTTGCGATAAATTTATTTAACAAATTATTTAAAATAATTTCAATAAATTGCGATCCAATTGAGAATCTTAACTAGTATTTCAACTATAGATAACTTATCGCATTTAACTATATTTAATTGGATAAAGGATTTCAGTGATCAGAATTGAAAAACAACTCCGAAACAAGTGATGAATTGTCTCATTGTTTCCAATATTAATGAATTGATTCATAAAATAATAGATTAAATGATTTAATATTAATACTCGATTTTATTAATCATAGACTATTTGTAATACAATTTTGATCTCAAAAAATAAATAAGTGATTAAATGTTTAATCAATTATATCGACAATTAATAGCTTAGTAGACATAAAATGGTTGAATCGATATTAAATGCATTCAAACTTTTCATAAATGTCTTGGTTTCGAATAAAGGCTTTGAATGAATACATTTGACACAAATTGTGGTAAATTGTGAAATGTATTCGATATAACATCGAATAATAGCAAGGATTACACAATTGAAGGCACTTATAGTTAGATCTGTTAGTCTCAGTCATTGTCAGTAAAATTGGTTATCATTTCTATAAATTAGTCAAATCTCGAGACCTATTGTCCGATCAGAATAATGATTAGAGAATACTCTTAGTAGTGATCGTCCGTTCGGTGTACTGTTTCTTCAGCCGCTTCTTCAGCTCTCCCGGAAACTTATCGTAACACTTCTTACAGCACGGCTTGAGGTCAACGTCATAGAACTTTGACTTCTGAGTGAGTTTAGTGTCGCAGAAACTGCATCCGAAGTGATGGACACACCAGGACTTGTTGAGTGCGGTGACCACATCCCCCTGAATCACTTGATTACATACGAAACACAAGTTTCCGAACAACTGATGGTAATGGATCTCACAATAGGCCAAACCCTAAATACAAATGGTCAGCAAAATTCAAACCATTGAGCAAACCATACCTTCTTCTCGTAGTGTCGGTGACCCAAAAACGGTTTCTCGCATTTGGCGCACACGAAGTGCTCGACGTGCCAGTTCTTGCCCAACGCGGTCACCACTCGCTCCTCAATCGGTTTATGACAGGCCCCGCAGATTGGAATTCCCATCTTGTCGTGACATCGAAGACAATAAAGTTCTTCTTTTATAGTTCTGGCGTCAGAGTTGAGTTCTTGTCCGCAGTTTTTGCAATTGAAGTGATAGGGATGGTATGGCTCGCCCTAACCAAGTCAGTAGATATCGATAAGTGGACAGGTTTGTTGATCTTCACTAACCTTATACTTAAGAGGAGCTCCTTCATCAATGATTGCGCGGCACTTAAAGCAGATGTATTTCCCGATCGCCGCCGCTTTCTCTTTGGCATTACATTCGTGACAAAGGGCTCGACCTTTGATTGATTCGAGTGGTTATGAATGGCCGACAGAACAGAGTTATTGTTAATTACCAGCATTTTTGATGAATCCCTGGTCAGCCAAAACTGTTTGGCAAAGTTCGCATCGGAAACACATCGGATGCCAGTTATTGTTCATCGCTTTAATAACCCGTCCTTTGAGATCAATAACATTGAGTTCATCGTAAAAGATAATCAAATCCAATACCGATCACGAATTCTCCACATTTGCCACAACACGGGGCGAACAACACGTGGAAGTCGTGTTCGCAATACTTCCGGCCCTCGAACTCGTAGAATATCGCGTCTTTGCTGAAGGGACGGAAACACTGGGCACAGACGAAACAGGACTGATGCCATACCTCACCCCCTGTTCACAAGAAATTCTATATTAGATTAACGATAAGATAACCGTATTTTGAAACTTGATATCGATATCAAACTTTTAAAATATTCAATTCATTGATAACTATTCTTACTATCAGTTTACAAATATTTCACAAATTACCATTGTAGTTCATTCATAAACTAATGGTATATTCATTGGAATTCTTTGGTTACACAAACTTTTATAGAATCTTGGTTTAGGCAATCATTAGGATGTTATCAAAGGTGCAAAACATCTCTCATTCTTCAGATATCAATACTGAAAACTTTGGTCAAATTGGTTTTGGAGGTCAAGTAAACAAACGGTCAAAACAATGGTAAACAAAGAAGGGAGGGGTAGAGGAGAGCGCCCGACAATGTATATCAATTGATAAGACAATGGTCAGGAGGAAGGGTAATGAACAGCAATAGAGAAAGTATAGAAATGGGTACAAATAAGGCCACAATGGGATGTTTTACCCGAGTTAACAATCTTTTCCCTCTCTTCGAAGCCTTCGTTACATCGGGAACAGAACATATTGGAAGTACTCGAAGACATATCTTCTGGCAGTGTATGGTTGACCACAATTAAGGGAACAGATGTTCGGAAAGGGATTTGTGACCAAACGGTTGTCACAAATCAATGTCTATTTGGCACAAAACAAGAGTTGCTCTGACGTTAAGGACAGCCTCTGATTGTGTGGGAGAGAGAGAGGGAGAGAGAGAGAGAGAGAGAGAGAGACAGAGTGAGAGAGACTGTGGGACAGACTCAGAGCCGGCCCTTCATTGCCATAATTGGCACTCATTTAGACTTTCACTCCATTTAAATGGTTTTAAGGCTAACAAAACCCACGTTTTGATCAAATTATTAAATACAATGAATTAATTAATTAACGTTTACTATGTTTACGTTAAGGTGTGTTAACCAAGAACTCCTTCAGAGATATCGTAACGACGGACTGGTTAGCCATACCAGTGAAGAACAAGTAGGACATACCATACATACCACTTACCAATGTTGACATTCATTTGTCTTCGCAGAGGAAAGTCGAGGATTCAATCGACAAATGCTATGAAAGAGTGAGAACTGATGCCCAAAGCGGTGATCATCAACAGTAAGACATCATCACAATTACAAAGATGTCATCACAATTACCAAACCTATTGTATAGATTGGTTGAACTCTTGAGGGACAAACACACTAAATATCTGATCCGTGGTATTATACATCCTCTGCAGCAGTCATTCCAATGTTTGGACGCTTCCCGTCCATGGCTTACATATTGGATGAGCCATTCGTTGGCCATTCTCGAAGACGATCGCGATTTAGGTCTTAAACATTTTGTTTGCATAAACTTTGACTTAATTATCGTTTCATTTAAAACAGAATTAAATGCTTTAAAGATAACTAAATTTTTGAGTCATTGCACGAATAAAAACGGTGGATATGGAGGCGGACCTCAACAGATATCACATTTGGCGACCACTTATGCGGCGATCAATGCTTTGGTCACTCTTTCCAATGAAACTGCTCTCAAATCCATTAACAAATCGGAAATTAAGAACTTTTTGCTACAAATGAAACAAAATGACGGGTCGTTTAAAATGCATTCCGGAGGAGAGGTTGACATAAGAGGTGCCTATTGTGCCATATCTGTGGCCAAACTCATTGATATCAAAGACCCAAACCTTTTTGACTCGACTGTTGAATGGATTCTATTGTGTCAGACATATGAGGGTGGCTTCGGTGCCGCTCCCGGTCACGAAGCACACGGAGGTTACACATTCTGTGCGACCGCCGCTCTCGTACTCCTCAATAGTCTCCACAAATGCAATGTCAAGGCTTTACTTAAATGGGTTACAAACAAACAGCAGAGGTTTGAGGGCGGGTTCGCCGGAAGGTATTCACGACTCAACCAATTGGATCAGATTATGATTTAATCAATATTTCGTAGGACAAACAAATTGGTTGACGGGTGCTATTCATTTTGGCAAGCAGCTATCCTTCCCATTGTACATATTGTGTTAGCACAAAAAAGTTAGTCCCCTATGACTTCACTCTTTCAGATTCAATCAATTACCTATTGAACAGATCCGTTGCTAATGCCGGCCAATACCTGGCTCTTCAATCAGCAGGCATTACAAGAATACTTGTTATGCTGTTGTCAGGAACCGAATGGAGGACTGGTCGACAAACCAGGAAAACCTCGCGATTACTATCACACGTGTTATGACTTATCCGGTTTGTCGATCGCACAGAACTCGTTGTCAACCGAATTGATAATCGGTTGTGAGGACAACAAAGTGGTGAGTCTTATAAAAGTCACAACGGGTTCAATTGAATCAATCAATTCTTATATTTAGGCTCCAATTCATCCCTTATTTAACGTAAGACTCGATTCCGTGAAATTCGCTAAAGAGTTCTTCGCCAGTGATGTATAGATCTCTTATATTTATCGATGAAATTGTGTATAGTTTTTAACTTTTAGTCAAATTTTACAATTAATTCAAATTAAATACAATAAACTAAATAAACCAATAACTGAATCAGAGGTCCGAACGGCACCCAAATCCGGGTCCGGGCGGTTGTGTTGTCAAAGAGGTGAGACCGCCTTTAGGTTCACCGGCGAAACGGCCACTCTTTGCCGACGGACCGGCTTTAGGTTTTTTGCCGGCCTTGAGATCAGCAATGATTTGTTTTGCGTCTTCATTAGTCAGGTCTTCATAATAGTCATCATTGATTTGCATCATCGGTGCGTTCACACACGCGCCCAGACATTCGACTTCTATTACAGTGAAGTCTTTGTCTCCTTTGCACAAGTCTTTTGTGTATTCATATAGTTCTTGAGCTCCTTTTAGCATACATGGAGTGGTCGTACAGACCTGAACGAAGTGTTTGCCTAAAGACAACATTGAGTTCTTCATTGGGCTCTATATCGATGTCCACATCACTCACCGACGGGTTGTCTATTGAACATCGTGTAAAAGGTGGCCACTTCGTAGACCCGCATCCGAGGCATCTCCAGATAATCGGCCACATAGTTCATAGCCTTCAATGGAAGCCAACCTAAGGTTGATATGAGATTACATTCCTCCGAGTCATGAGATCAGAATCAAACCGTTGTGTTGTCTTTGAGCCAAATCAAGAAGTGGTATAACGGCTGCACATTTGTAACCTTCAGGATATATTCCAACCAATGCTTCGGCTTTCTGTTCGGGTCATTAAAGGTTAGAAGTGGTCATAAGAAGTGATCAGTCCTTCTCAAAGTCAAATCAAACCTTTTTGTTATCTTCTGTAAACTCAAATGTCTTAACGTCTGGATCAGCCTCTCTGTGGACAAACGAGGCGTCGCTGAGACAAAGCCTTTGGCAGAAGTTATAGGACTTCGGCGACAATCGGGCGACCGATGGTCTGAGAATCGCCGTCAGTAAAGACATTTCGGATCAACTGATCTCTGGTTCACAAAACTGTGCCAAAGGTTTAGACGAGACTTGACTTATGATTGGCTGATATGTTGTAAACAGTGTTGACGTCAGAAACGATAACAACTTTTGAAGTGATTCACACTTTTGGACACAATTTAGGTCTTCATCTCATTTCTTGTGACAATCGGTTGACAATGTCTTCAACTGTGTTGTCATCGATGATAACCAAAAGGCCAATCAATTCCAGTAGACTTCAGATTTTGAGGAATATCTCAAACATTTGTTTTGAGAGACCATTGTTTGTCCGCCAAAGCCATCGATTGATTTCTTCGCGAAACTATCGGACACTTGAGAAAAGAAACGGCAATCAGATTCTCACTCCGAAGTGTTACAGACATGATATCCTGAGGAATGAGTCGACCAATCAATTGAAAACAAAGACCGCTCTGAAGAGTGCAAATCAGCTAAAGTTGGCTCAAGTTATGAACAAATGTCCGATCGAAGCGTTTCCGCTCATAAAAGGCAAAGATTTCAACGAAAATCGATTTCAAAAAGAGCTCAAACCACTGCTCAAAGGCCTAAAGATCTGCGAACAGAACCAATTGAATAATGTCTTGTATTACCCGAGCGTTAGTACAATTCTCGGCTCAACCCTTTCGGTTCAGTCTTTGGTCGCTTTGGACAAATGGAAGAAACTGAAGATCAGTCAACTCGGAGAACAAGGTTTTATGTCCTACCAGAAGAATATTCTGAGTCGCGGTAAACTTCTTCACCAGAATATTAAGAACTTTATTCAAACCAAAGACGAGTCAACTCTTGTTATAAATGAGAGCATCGAAAAGCTATGGAAGAGTTTGTCGCCGACACTCGATCTCTTCGGTGACGTCAAGTTATGTGAAACTCCTGTTTCTCATCCGTTCCTCTGCTATAAAGGGATTGTCGATTGCGTTGCTTTTTATTCGGGAAAACTTGTGATAATAGAGTGGAAGACATCCGAAAAGATGAAACCGACTCTCAAAGACATTTACGATAATCCTCTTCAAGCCGTCGCATATTTGGGAGCAATTAATTACGAGACAAACCATTACTTGACCACAGATGAAGTGGTTCTGGTCTACGCTTACGAAGACGGAAGCAAAGCACAGATCCATGAGTTGAGTGCCGAACAGTGTCTCAAATATTGGAATCAATGGTTAGCGAGACTTAAGACTTACTGGGATTTGACTGCTTTCAGACATAATCTCTAATTGAGAAATCATTTTAAAATTGATTCGGTTTTCATTACATCCTATGATTCATCGAATTGTCAATTCATCGCAATTATTGAATAATAAATATTATTATCTTATTTACAATGACTTCAAAAGGTTTTACAAATTCTCAGTCGAAATAATAATTTAAAGGAATGTGTGATCGAAAGGAATCGCTAAATAAATTCCAACGTCTTTATCGGGTTATGTCTTATAGAGAGTCCATTCTTCGAATGACAGATTGATTTAGAAGACGAGATTAATGAGACCCTGAACTACATCCAAGAAGTTGACTAAACAGCCGTCATATTGTGCCGCGCAGTTGGCGTTGTCTTGTCGTCCATATCTGGCGGCCAATTGGTATTTGGAGACGACTTTCAGTGGTTCTTCAGCTTCGGTGTAAGGCCTGGAATCGAAAATAAGGTAATTTTATTGAATTCAATTTAATAGAATGAAACTCACGGGAAAAAGAGTTGAAGTATGAGACCCGTGAGGCCATACTTCTTAGGCTGATTGTGAGCCTCACAAATGCATCTCTTCATACATTCCTGAGCGTCCAAACGCGGGAAATTCGGTAAATCGTCAACAGATTTCTCGACCCAACCCATAATCGATTCCGAGACTCCGACCAATCGACTGGTCATAAAATTAGCCAAACCTTGTCTCTCGTCGTTGTTCATAGACCTTCCCATCACTGCTTCAGATATATTGACAATACGTTTGGCCAAAATGTGAGGAATGCTTCGGATGTCTGAATCGAAGCTTCTTTTTGTGGTAAATTCTTCGGGAAAGAAAATTGGCATCCATAAGGATATGCTGGAAAACAAGAGAATGCCGACCGACGCCAGATTACCTGAGCCACGGGTTAGCCATCGGGTGCGCCCAAACCAGAGTTAGTGCAAAGTTAGGCATAGTTTGGTGTAAGACATACCGACATTGAGAGCCGAGAGCGGGGTCTCGTATTTGAGTCCCCGACCATAACCGGGAACAGTAATTGTAAAGAGAGGAATGTTGAGAGAGAAGGAAGAGTTAAAAGTTCGATCGACATATAGTGAGTGCCAGAATTCCCTAAACAGATCACCGCCCGGGCTCTGACCGAAACCAAACCTCCCATCCCTTGCGATACCGTCGAAAGGAGTCAATTCGTAGGGACTCTTACTTTTGAGATCCACTTCTTTAGATTGCGAACCATTTTCGATGAATTTGACATAACTTTTGTCAACACTTTCTGAGATATCACTGTCTTTCGTATAAACGGCTAAAACGGACAAAATTACCACAAAAATAGTGAGATATCTCTTAAGGAAAATCATTTTCATTACTAATTGGAAATCATTGGTTACTTTCACTCAAACAGAAGCCATAAACTAATCTTTTCAATGGTTTGTCTGAGAATTACTTCTCAATAGCAAAGAGTGAATCGGATTAACGAAAGCTAAAAGTGTGAGCACTTGTCGTCTCATTTCTTACTCTAAACTTCCTATTTATCGCGCGTCAGGTCATTGACCGGTGAGGCGAAGGTCAGGACATTCAATGGTTGATGGAATTACTGGTTCTACCTATCAATGAATGGATAATTATCTTACTTTTCTCCAAATGTCGGGCTCTGTCTGAATGTGAGGTCAAGGATAGAGAACTGGCGTTCGCAACGGTTCCGCCTCTTAGTTGTCATCAATTCATTACTTATATCTTTCAATCGGTTCTCTATTGTAGATCACAACAGATGTTATCACTTCTCCACAACTTTCTGAAGAATTGTCTGAAAGTTGTTCTTATGTTTCACAAGGAAGAACTTTTCCCTTGGTTTCAAGTGTTGATTAATTTTGAGTGGTTTTAAACATCTATCATAACAAATGCAACCTTTTCTTATGGCAATACAAGATTTGTTCGGTTACAAGAGTTGTCTCGGATCGTCACTTAAGGCTAGACATAACCAAATCGTTAAAAGTTTTAACTTAAAACCTAACCCTCTCAGCACTCATACCAAAGATGCCTTTTGTTGACTCTGTCATTAATGGTTATTCTATCACTCATTTCAATAGATTTTTAATTATCTTAAGATATATATTATCTTATATTTTGCATATAATGTCCGCAATAGGGAAGCAATAATGTGTTCAATAACAGGAAGGGCTTAATTTGCTCGGTCTGGGGTATTTTTAAAAATCCATTTAAACTAAGGCTAAATCTAACCAAATTTACCCGTTCTTTCGCTATTTAGCCTTAATTCTGTATTAATTACGCTAATTTATGCTTAATTATGACTAAATCCAGTTAAAATCAAGTTAAATTCAATTTAAATCCGGTTTCTGAAGACCAAATTATAGATTACATTTTAGGTTTGAATTAATATAAATCAAATTTGACTATTTTTAATCATGATAACGGTAACAATGAGTTTGGCCACAGATATGGCACAATAGGCACCTCTTATGTCAACCTCTCCTCCGGAATGCATTTTAAAGGACCCGTCATTTTGTTATTTAGAGAGACGTCGCGGACGACCGCCAAAGGAAAGGACGGCTGAAGAAGCGGAAAGAGTTAGAAAGGAAATCAATAGAAGAGCTGCCGATAAACGTCGGAAACGACAGAATGAATGCAATCAATTGATGTAATTCTTATATTGTCTATGGGAAGGGTTTATCTCGTCCTCACATTAAAAGTAATCGCAATTAAATAATTATTTCTTTCAAAATATGTATCAAATTATAAATTCTCAAAACTAGAGAATCTTATGTTAAACTCAAAGTTCAATTAAAATCATTTTAATTAAAAGTAAAATATTATTATTTTCCGATTTTTAATAATCTATT
>JAQGAJ010000571.1:0-14067 GCA_034689365.1 Liebstadia similis
GTATTTATAACAATTAGTTCACATTTATATAGATCTAAATCACTAATCATTTGTTTTTGTCTTCACTGAACAGAAAACTGTTTATCGGAGGTTTGAGTTGGGATACGGACGACAGTAAGTCTTGAATTTCATTGCTTTTCAGTACTTTCTTACCATTAATTTCCTGTTTTTGCAGAGGATTTGAAGGAATACTTCTCAAAGTACGGAACCGTTTTAGACGTTAGTATTAAATACGACGCCGTCTCCGGTAATCCGAGAGGTTTTGGTTTCATTACATTTGCTTCGGAAGAATCGATCGAAGAAGTATTGGACTATTGTTTGCTTCATATTCTTAAACCTATCATTAAATTAGATCCTTAAGAACGGCCCGCATGTCATCAAAGGCAAGACAACGGATCCCAAGAGAGCGAAGTCGCGGCCCATATGTAAAAAGATCTTTGTCGGAGGCATTGACTCCAATATGGCTGAGGAAGAAATCAAGAAATACTTCTCCAAATACGGACCCGTCGAAGGAATAGAATTGCCTTTTGATCGCCAGCGCAACAGAAGACGTGAGTTTTGTTTTATTATCTTTGATACCGAAGAGTCGGCCGAAGCGGCGGTCAAAGAGCCGAAGCAAACGATTGGCATAAAAGAGTGTGACATAAAGAAAGCACAGCCGCAACCCGTGGCTCAACAACAGAAACGTATGCAACAAATGAATTCATACGAAGGATCATACGATTCGAGTACCGGTCGGTCGACCAGAGGTCGGAAGAACCAAGACTTTTATCAGAGCGGTTCCAATTGGAGCGGATATAACGGTACTGTCCCTCAAACCTATTACGGCAATTACTACGGCAACCAATACCCCAATGCCTACGGGTATACCAATCAGAACTACGACTATTACAGTCAATACGGATATAATTACGGAGATTATTGGAATTATTACGGATATGGAGACCAAACGGGAGTCAGTGGTGACTATTCTCAGTCGGCAACGACTGACGCCACTACTGCTTATGGAACGGCGACTCCATCTCAGTCTTCATCGCACACTCACTCCCACTCCAACTCCGGGACCGCAACCGCCGGCAAAATGGTCCGTAAGTCTGGAACCACTTCCAACTATCATCCGTACCGAAGCTCTTCTCAGCACTGAATCATAACTTAACGACCATTTCTTTCTATTCTTCACTTCTATTCTTAAAGTCTGTGTTTTTTCTCTGATTTTTTCGTTGATTAGTATTTTACAAATATCTCGAATAAAACTTTTGGTTAATATTTACACTTTTAATAACTTGTTTTTTGTTTCGTTTGAGTTTATGTTTCGCTCATAAGTATTGAACGATTGGATTAAATGTAAACCAAAAGTCATGTATTAATCGATTTCTATCCATAATTTAAAACACATTCAAAAACTCGAATAAAAATCATTTTAAAATAATTATCAAAACATTTATTGCAATAAAATTTAATTCTAATCTAAAACAAAAGTATAATTCATTTGTGAGAAGCGGTCGGAAGAGAGGGAACAGAGTTTGGTTTGTCTTTGGCTGAAGACCTGTGGAGCAGATGAGCCAAAAAGGTGTCATAAATAAGTGAAATGACGGCCACATAAAGGAATCGGTATCGCGAGGGAACGTAACGGAAGTTCACCGCTTGAAGAGGTATGTAAAACAGCCAATCGGCCTAAAGAGAGGAACCGATCAGTTATGGACAAGTGGTCGATGTCCTCACCAAACAGAGCGGAATCAAATTGGATCGGAGGTCACTCAGAGTATCGGATATCGACTTCTTCTCCAAAAGGCCGACCAATAGGAAAAGTGTTGCTCCGAATGGCGGACCGACCGCCGCATCGGATAACAATTTTTTGGACACCGAAGAGAATCTTCGATCGAGAAAACGATACCAAAAGTGTCCGACAAACCCGAAGTAAGTTCCGACGATTGCCATCACCTCTGAAGAAGACGATCAGAGAAAGAATGAGTTGAAAAACAGTTACCGATTCGTTTGCCATCGATTGTCTGCCTTTGAATGAGCTTCTGGTCGAAGACATCGGCCGCAGAGAGAAAGAGAGTACCCGTGAATGTATTGGTCAGAAGTAAGTACTTCTTTGAGTATAACTTATTTACAAATGATCGCAAAGACATCGTTGCTATGGAAACGCCGGTCGATCGCTATGACAACCGATAAGTTAAGCGCAAAACTTGACCTCTAATGCCCTCTATTTGATCACCTAATTTGATCTTGATAACTTCATTTTGCTAGTGTATCGCTTGACAAAGTTGTTTTTAAGCATTTAAGCCTTAGATTCTAAGATATAAATCTCAAAATCTTCGAATTAATATTATATTTTTAATTGAATATCATTTTAAAACAATTAAATTTGAAAAGAGATCAATGGATTGATTAGCGATTTATTGGAAAACCGTTTTGGAGTTATTTTGATATAAATGTCAAAATAAAATGTTAGTATTCTATTAATAATTAAGGATATAAAATAAGCTTAAATGAAGAATAGACTCCGATTAGTGACCGCACAAATCAATTACTTCGACCCAAACTTTGAACCTCAACCTTATCGAGACTACAATTCACTGTTCGACCGACTGAAGAGACTTTTGACAAAAACTTGGTATAAGTTTATAAGTTTTTGTCGAAAACTTTTGAAATTTCATTTCATAATAATGACGACGATTGTCGACACGACTATCAATACTTCAATCCAATCGTTACCCAAATGTCACTTAATTTCATTCTTATTATACTTTAATTTCGAAAATAGGATAATATTATTGAATAATCGAAAGAAGACTTAAGACTATAAAAGACTGAAAAAAGAGCAGAAAATAATTCAAATTATTAGTAAAATTGAAGATATTTTTTACATTTATTTTGATCCTAATATCAAAGTTCTTATATCTCAAAGAATTGTATTTTAATATTCAAATAAATAGTTTTACTCTTCTCTGAGAAATATCACAATTAATATATGGATAGCCTTTGTTTGCGATCGAGTTCTAATCAGTTCATATCCATCATTTCCAAATGAAGATCTTGTTGGGGATCAATTCCAACCAAACAGAAGAGCAAAAGACTCAATACGAATATGTATGGCAACCAACTCAAGAAGTTTGTTTGACTCTTCGTCTTCTCTGTCGCCGATTCAATCTCTTCGGTTGCGTTGCTATCGATTGTCGAAGACATTGTCGAAACAGAACTCAAGATTGTTGTTCTGAAATTGGTCTCGGATTCAGTGGAAGTATTGTAAACAACGGCCAATGTCTGAACTGTCGAATTCGTTGAACTCTTTGTTGTAATTAAAGTTGTGCTCGAATTTTGATTCAAAGTCTTCTCAGAGTCGGTCGTGTTTTGCGACCAAACCATTTGTGTCGAGGAATTTGTGACATTATAATCGATTGTCTCTTGATTTACAGCGATTTCTTGTGGAAGAGCTTTGATTTGAATTGATTTGAATATAAGAATTAAGGAAATCGTGAAATATATTTGTGAAGAGAAGAACATTTGAATTTTGAGTTTGGCTGAAGTTGTGATCGAGTTTTGAATGAATTGAATTTTGATTTTCAAAAATATAATTTACTCTCAAATTGAATCTCAATATCTATTTGAATGATCGCGAGATATAAATAATTGGATTTCGATATATTAGATATCTTTGCAATTGAAAAGTCATTTCAAAGTAAAAATGCATATTTGCTTGATTTCACTACATTTACCGAAGGCGTTCCCACCGACACATCTCTGTGCGGTCCGGGGACCCCATAGAGGGCTTAGACAAGGGGTGTCCCACTTGTGCTAAAGTTGCGTCAGTTGTTTCTTTAGTATTGGTTCCGATTCGAGTTCACATCTTTACAGTTAATACAATGCCTGTTCTATGATATTTTTCTCCCTCCCTCTCCCACATTGTCTACTCTATCATCCCTTCCGAACAATTTTTTTCAGTTGAGTTCAAAACGGGTTTTCAGAGTTCGGGTCAGACGTTGCATATCATAAGCGTTGACCTAAATCTAAGTCAATATAAGTCTTCATATAATTATCGAATGTTTGGCGAACTTTAGACAAATGTCCGAAAGAGTAAAACTGTTCGGTCGATACCTTTGCAACGGCGGGACATATCCGTGTAATATCTTCACTAACTTGATATTCGAATGTCCCGATCAAGTGTTGGCCGCAATTGAATCCATTGATGCAAATGTTTGTCTTAAAGAACGGGTTTTGTGTAACTGTTTCGCTGAGACGTCCATCGACTGCGACTGTTCGCCAATGCCTTTACTCAATCACTTGGTTTATATCATCTCTTCGTTCAGTAAATCATTTTCTTTGGCCCAACAGATAATGGAAGCTCTGATAGAGAGAGGATGTGATGTGAATCGAGTGGACGCTGACATCGGATCAGTTCTTCATTCAGTGATTTGTTGTATTGATAATGACATTCAACTGAATGCCAGTGAAAGAGAGTCTGAGATGTCGTTCCGATGTCTCGATTACTTGCTTTCACTAAACTTATGTGATTTGGACCTAAATGTCGGTTACGAACAGAACTCCAAAGCCAGAGGAACTCCGCTCTTCTTAGCGGTTGAAAAAGATTTGGCGTCAGTGGTCAGAAGACTTGTCGTTTTCGGTGGATCTGTCACTAAACTGATACTAAATCCATACCTAATCCCCGAAGTTATGACTGAAAGCTCAGTCGAAATATTTGATCTACTTTTTGAAGCCGGACTTCAATTCGAAGATTTGCTTACAAAGAGAAGACAAGTCTCGGAGAAGAACAATGGTCTGATCGGATACAGGGATTGGATTGAGTCGAAGAAGAGTCGACCCATGAAATTGAAAAGTATGGCTCGAATTGCGATTCGAAATCTACTCAACGATAAACTTAAAGACCAAAATCTAATTAATATTATTTGTATTCCAAAGCCTTTAATATTTTATTTGAAATTTGAAGAAAACTTTACAAATGTTTGAGAAATTGTTGAAATGAAAAGCGAAATGAAATCAAATGAAAGCATAAATTAAAACAATTTAGACTAAAGTCGTTCGCGAATTAACTAATCATAACTAATGATAACTAATCAACGATTTCGTAATCAAATGAAAGGTTTTTATGAATTTTTTCGATGTGAGTAATGAAAGGACCGAAGTTTAGAAACTCGAACGAACAGTATTTACATCGAAGCTTCAAATCCTTGATCTTATGTACTTTCTTGAGGTGACCTTAAGGTTATGGCCGAAGAGATGTCAGTTCATTAGATCCAAAGTGATTGACAAACCTTTAAGACTTCCGGTCTGTGAGAAAGTGGAGTTACATTCGACACAAGCGAAAGGTCTTTCTCTGGTGTGAGTCGTTTGATGTCTTTGGAGTTTGACTTTAGTGTCCGTCATGTAATCACATTCCGGACACTTCATCCGTCGGTCACTTTTGTTTGGTTCGGGCTTTTCGTCTCCATTTGTCTCAAAGTTCTGTTTGTATTCCGAAGTCTTTGCTGAGTCTCCAGTGTCTGAATCTGTAATTCAAAGATCATAATCATTAATGTTTCGGGTTTTCTAAGATTTCTCACGAATGACAAGAGCTTTGTGTCGAAGAGCCATATGTATGACCACATGATTCCTCCAAAGACAACGGAATCGATATTCTTTAGCACAAAACTGACAAACAAAGGGTCGACCCTTTGAAGAGTGGATATTGAGGTGTTCTTTCAGATCTCTGACATCACTAGTGCTGAAAGCATGACATAGTTTACAGACGTAACTCTTTGTGACCACTTCTTCGCTCTTCGATGGATCCAAAGACTGTTCAATAACTATTGGTCTCCATGTCATCGGCGGTGCCATTGGTTGGAAAGGCATTTGAGGAACGTTTTGGCCAAACGAGAGGTTCGGTGCGCTGTTTCTGAACAGTAGTGGCGGCGGTAAAGGAGTTGGTCTCAGGTTTGCCGTCCAGGGATGCAAAGGATACCAACCGTAATGATTCATATGGAGAATCAATCGATTGGATCAATTCAAATGATAAATTAGTCACTTCTGAAGATTAGTTCGAAAGTTCTTTGCGAAAGACAAAGATTTTAAGTTTTGTGCGAAACGATTCTGAAAAGTATCGCGCGTTTTGTAATACAATTGTTTGGCACAAAAACTGATTTTCTTTGAGACGAATTAAATTTAGTGATAGTTCGCGCGCTTCGGCTCTAATTCATCGGTAAATCACTAAATCGTCAAAAAATCAATAATTATTTTATTTTTAATATCGATAAAACATATATTTTGTTTCTTTAAAAGGAATAATGACTGAAATTAACTAATGATTAATCACATGGAAAGAACAAATAGTGATATCTTGATGTTCTTAATTTTGAAAATTATAACTTAATCAATGGTATTTTTAAAAACCATTTCTTGATTCCGAATGGTTTGAGATTTAAATCTTACGAAACGTAATTGTAATTAATTGTAATTAAAGTGAAACATAATAAGAAATCAAATGAAGGATTTGGTTACAAATGTTTTGTTCAATCGATGTCTTCATTCGCTTTCAGGAACACTATAAGAAGGGCAACGGAAAGCACTGCATCCTAAGAACTTGGTGTGACCGACACCAACACCTCCTGTGCCCACGATTCTGATGAAGACAACCGGTCTTTTGTCAAATTTCAAGATTTGCAGTCCTTTGCCGGGAGTGTCCGTCTTATCCACGACCCGATCCCATGATTTCTCATCACTCGAGACCTCAACGTAATAGCGATACGAATCTTTGTCGTCCTTGTGGTAGATCTTGAACTCCATTGAGTCCAAGAGGTAGGGCTGAGCGAACTGAATGTTGAACGCATTCTTCTTCAGATCTTCGCCAAAGTTGCGGACAGGAATGAAATAGGCGTAGCGTTGGGTTGAGTGCAACAGATATAAGTCGTGTCTATTGATTGGATATCTGATACAAAACATACAATTAGTCCCAATTTATAATCATTTTAAACATTTACCGAATACGAGTTCCGCAATCAATGTTTGCGATGTCTTCGCTGGGAATTATGAATCCGTTCTCTTGTTTCAGAGGATTGTGACTAAAACTGCAATCAAACGAATCGATGATTATATCTGCGATTTTGCCATCACTTCGAGTGCCGATGACTTTAATGTATTTGACAGACAACGGCTCGAAGTATAACGACTGCCACGACCTGCAGATGAACTTCGAGTAATCGACAAGTTTTGTCCACTTTTCGTTGTCGAGCGAACTCTCAATCAAATAAGAATACTCTCCCTTTCCGGACAAGAGTTCAGACAAACGAAGTTTTATGTGATTTATTTCGTATGGTTCGGTCAATTCGACTAAATAGTAATAACCGGTATTATCGGTCTCGTGCTTAAGAGTTTTGATGTTGAACTTCGGTGAGAACTCAATCGCTTCCAGTTTAATGTTCTCAGTGTTGGTCGACATTTCCAAAGAGACTCTTTTACGCTTCGGTGTAATGGCGTCAAGAATCTGAGAGTCGGAGATCAAGTGCGTGGGTCTGACCACTTGTAAGAGCTCTTCCTGACCTAATCGGGTCAGATTGACACACGAGACCAAGTCTTTTGAATCCATCTGAGGATTAGTGTTAATCCATTTGTAGACGGCTTTGAATTTCTCCACTTCTGGAGCTTCAAAAGACTTTCTTGTAATCAAAAGCTTGAAGTTCTGAACTGTTTGTGAATAAGTCGAGTCGTGATTCAAGATCTTAACGGCCGACCGATCCATGAATCGGAGGCAATAGTCGGCCAAAGAATTAGTCTCATTGAAGAGATTGGCCGCGCTATAAATGGTCCAAACGTTGTCGATGTCAACGATATTCTTAAGATATTCAGAAATGCCGGCAACTATTTGACTGAGTCTACACCTGTGGCTTAGGGTCAGGACATCAATGATCAGATCCAATGACATGTCATCGACAAGAAGTTCTCCGCAATACAGATATTTGAGGATCTGTTTGACGGCATCGACTGATGTGCCGAACATCTCGAGAGTGGTTCCGGCCTTCGAGAGAGTGCTGTGGTCTTTAGTATCACCGCCGCGGTCATCAATCTCGTCATCGATGTCTTTGCCATAGATGTGTTTGAAAAAGTATCGGCTTCTCGTGGCGACAATGCATTTGTGGGCCGGGAGCAGCTCTCCGTCCACTTTGAGCCGAATATCACTCGTATTTTCGTTCAAATACAAAGAACCGATTTGTTTGAGTAAATCGTTTTTGCCGTCAATCAGACCTCTCTTCGGAACAATTACTCCATTCTCGCCATTCATTGAGTTGTTTAGCGAAGAGCTGTTCAGCTCTTCTTTGGTTTCGAAGACCATTTCGGACCAATTGATGTGATGTCAACCGATTGAGTGGTCAGTCGTCCAAACGGTTTGTCTTTGATTTCAATGCCTTTTGTTTCAAATCCAGTCAATGCCGGCAATACTTTGGACATCAATAACGACTCACTTCGGGCCAAATCACTGACCGATGAACTGAAGATAATCTTAATTATCGCAACTAAAGCCGAAGAAAGTGATTGGTTTTCATTGAAGTCACGTCTCTTATGAGATCAAGTCGTTTACCGGCGATGAAAGTTGTCTTCATTTGGTTCTAATGACTGACAATTGATTTGTTTGTTTTGAACGTATGTTTTGGTCAAAAGTGTTGAATCAGTTTTAAATGTCAACAAAAATATTGTAGAAAATGATTGAATTATTCAATGTTTTGGTTCAACAAAGTATTGGTCATAACTGTACTCAACGTTTGTCATCGCATGGACTGAATCACGAGTCGAGCAAAACATTTGACAAATCGTGTTATCTGTGAATCGGCCGACACTCTGACCACTGGTCATGGATTACAACGAAGACAGTGACCACAACTCCATCTATAACTCCGATGGAATCGATTCCGAGACCGAAGTCATGCTCTACTCAGCCATACATCACAGCACCGCTTCCGATGACCAACAGCTGATCGCAGAGTCACTCGACTCGGGTTTCCTCTCTTCGGACAAGAGTTTATCGGAACAGAAACCGACCGAATGGTCAGATTCGGCTAAAATGGATGAAAAGAGCGAAAAGCCTTTGAATGAACCGCTCAATAATTTATTCAGACTTCTTGACCACAAATTAGACATAAGTGATGACGAGTCCATCGATTCTGATATCAGACCATCTTTTAGTTCGAACCGAAGAAATAAGAGAAAAGAACAGTTAGAATATATTGAAATCGACGACTCTTCAGATGAATCGTCTGATTCTGATGTCATTATCATCGAAGACTCCCCGAAAATAAAAACGAAATCTAAGAACTTATCGAAAAATACAAAACAAAGTTCGCCAAAAGTCAAGTCTAAAATCGATATATCGTTTGGAAATGTAAACAATTTAAATAAGACCTCTCTCTCAGAGATGGATCAGTTCTACAATGAAGACAATTACGACAGCGAAGAAGAGGCAAAGAATTTTGAGCAAATGAGTTGTGATAGACGTCACTGGAAGATCAGTCACACAGACATTCTTGTGTCCAATACCAGGACTAACCGATACTATAGAAACAGATTTTTGTGCCACAACTGCAACGAAAGAGGACATATTGGCCGAGACTGTCCGCTCCCAAAGGTATGCTATTTGTAGCCAAAGTCTTGTACTTTACTTAATGTAATTGATTTGTCGACAGAAACTCCCAATTTGTCACTTATGCGGACGGACTGGTCATAAGACTGAAAAGTGTGGTTCAATAATATGCTCGCAATGTCTGAGTAGTGCGCATAAGACTATCAATTGTAATGTTTGTGTAAATCAATTAGTTTGTGATGAATGTGGTGTTAGAGGACATGAAACAAATCAATGCACTTATAATTGGCGAAAATATCACTTAACGGTACCGCAAAAGAGTTCTTCGAGAGAAGTCTCAAAGAACTCAATTTATAGTTTAATTGATTGAATGTTATGTTTATTCTTAGACCACTTTGAGCTCAGGAGAGCCAATAATTTCCAATTCGAGACCAAATGCTCGAAAGTGTTGCTATAATTGTGGAGCGATTGGCAAACACTTCGGTTTTGTGAGTAGTTTTTTGATTAAATATTATTTGCGTTCAATTAGTTCTAAGATTTTGCCGCAAAATAAATTCTCCGATCGATTGTTGTAATCGCTTAAAGACTTATGTCTTTCTCTTTAATTATTTATTTTCAAAGGAATGTCGTTTGAAGTCAATGGAGAAACGTTTGAGTCCTGTCTCTCCTTTATTGCCTAATAGAAGAAAAAGTCATTGTTTTAATGACACGAAACCTAATAATAAAAGAAATGATTTCAACCAAAAAGCCTTATGTAATGAATTTGTGAAAAACATTTCTAGTAATCAATTGAGTCCTCATTTGAACGCATCATTTAATAAACCATTAGATCAATTCGATTGGATCGGAGACATTGGTCCGACCGGTGCCGACGAAGTGCAGACCACTGCTCGCACTTTTAATAACAAGAATAAACACATTAAATGGATTTATCCCGAAATGGACGGCATTGAGAGCTCTGCCAGTTATGGCTATACTCTCAATGATGACTCTCCTATTATAAGGAATAGTCAGAAGAATAAAGCGTTCGCACAGCCATCACATCAGACAATACTGAGGGCCGGCTCTGCACACACTCTGACTCTTAGAGGAGAGAACCGACAAATCAATAATTCAATGCGAGAGGAAAGTCATACTCGAACTCAAACAATACCTCAACCGAAGGAAAGGTCAAAACGAGCAAAAAATAGACGAAAAAAGAGAAAATTTGTCGAAACAACGAGCGGACAGAGATTTATTGGTTCCACTAATTCTAGTAATTTCAAGCCTTTCAACCGTTTAAGAAGATTCAAGAGATTAAAGAAGAAGTGATTTGACGAACACTTTCTATAAGACATAATACATATGTAAATCTCATTAATAACTGTAATAATAGGGAAAGAGTTGTGAAAAATCGACACTTTATTAAAATTTTCATTTGAATTATGAGCGGATCGACAGCTAAGCCGTAATTTTGTCGAACACTCGGATCTAATTTCGAGCCTTTATGTCACTCTTGAGTGGGCCCGAAGTCTAAGTATGTGTTGAGAGAAGACAATCAATTAAAAACTATAAGCTCTGAGACTTTATTTTCATTAAAATGTTTTATCCGTTATTATAACAAATACTTTGCTTTATATTTAAATAAAATTAATTTTTTCAAATCACAAGTCATTGATCAGAATTAATGGACGCATAACGGACTGGATTTGAGATAACTCTGCGATCGAATTGAATTAGCGCTGAAAAGTGACGTTAACTTTATTTAGAACAAAGTCCCGGAGCCGTCAGTTTAGGCGAGTGTTATGTAATGCCATTTATCAATAGCTGTTTGGTCTGGTATGGGCTCTGCCGGCAAACTCGCCGACTCTTGCCTTTGATTTATGAAAGTGACTCCATTTTGGACATCAATCTTATAAGAGTTGTTTAGAGTTGTGTTTTTCAGATCCAGTTTAGATGTATTGGTCGTATTGGCCACCAATTCCTTCCAATACCGATGTGTTTCTGCGATCGTCTTCTCAGCGAACTCTTTATTCTTTGGCTCTCCATTGAAAGCGAATTCGTTGGGAGGCTTTCCGTCCGGTATTTTGTAGATCTTAAACCATTCATGAGTGGCCCGAATCAGACCCGGCATCAGTATCTCAACATCTTGTATGTCATTGAGCTGATCAGCCACCGGATCAGAGACGTCAATGGCTATCACTTTCCAGTCGGTCTCTCCCTCGTCGATCAAAGCCATTACTCCAAGTACTTTAACTTTAATCACTTCCCCTCTTTGAGCAACTCTGGACCCGATCTCAATCACATCGATCGGATCGTTGTCTCCCTTAGCGCCGGTCAGTTCATCCAAATGGTTCGGGTCTTCCCAGGTTTGCGGAAATGCCCCGTAGTTCCAGATATAGCCCTTATGGGGGAAACAGTTGCGGACATAACGAAGAGCTCCCTTTTTAACGTCTTGTTTGATAGGATTGAGCGGCTCTGCGGTTGCGATTTCCATCTTGGCGTTAGTCCATCGCGGGATCTCTATCACCATATTATAGATACGACTGCTTTCATCGGCAAAGAGTGGAATGTCATGCCATGGGCTGATTGGTTCACCAGAACTGTTCCCTGGATATCAAGAATTGCATAAAATTTTCAAAAGTGAACAAAACTTGTCGTTTGAATAGCTATTTAGTGATCTTTCGAAAGACTATTTGGGCGTAAAATTGAACGAAAATTAATTTATATAATTAGGTCTAAAGTGAATCAATTAATTGCCGAATCACACGAAATACTGTTTACACGAAATATGGCTTATAATTGAATCATTGATAATATTTCACTCACTATAATAGATCCGGAATTCGGTCGTGTTTTTTGGTCCTCTGAGGTCAGTGTTTACCGCCATTTGATTGCAAGTAGTGGTCAATCGGCTAACGATATGTTCTCTGTTTGTGTGGTAATTAGACAAATGTCTGTATTGGCACGACTTGAAGCCTAATTGTGGTACAGGTCTGGTAATACCAGTGAAAACCAATCGGAGTAAACGATTCTGATATCTTAGAGTCGAGACGTGACGTAAAGATGGAACCGATGACCAGATGTGCAATCGCTGAGCAATCCTTGACTTCAATGATAATGAAAACATTTTTTGGTTCAGTTAAGAGATTATTGCAATCATTGAGAGAAGACTTGAATTAAGTCTAAGGATTGTCACTAATATAGCACTCGATTATCAGTCTATCAGCGAAGAAGTGACACAATTGACTGACAATCAGATAATCCTATAACTAATCTAATACTTGATTCACACACTTATAGGAAATGAGATTAAAATTTAACTCAATTTACACAAAAATCAAAGGAAACCAAAATATGTTTTGTTATTGAACTTACATTTAAAGCAAATAAGTGTTGACTTATTCTCCAAGTCTTCAGATTAGATGATATTTGTGTTTATCTTCAGATAATTGAGATAATTGTCTCAAAGTGTGGACACAAATGTAATGCCGGAGTGAAGACGAGTCCCAGTTATAGTCACGTGACCTCCAATTCCACTCTCAGTCCACGAAATGACAAACTTTTAATGTATTTTCATTGAATTCAAACCCTTTTATACTTTTCGTTTGCATCAAAAATCAGCTCAAAATGAGTATCGATTTGAAGGTATTTATAATTTTCAATGTGAAAAATACTTTTCTTGAGGAAAATGATCGACACATCAGATCGAAAACAATTGAATCGATTATAAATTGTTTTCCTTATGAGTCCTAAAAAGTGATTCGTCTGTATTCGGTTGATAGCGGTCTCGAGTAGTCATGACTACCATTGATTTGATAGCTTTGCGCCCGATTTGAAGTAACACTTATTGGCTTTTATCTCGTCTAAAGTGACATTTATTGAGCGCTTCGGGTTAAGACTTACCCGACATTTACATTTGAGACCGAGATTACCGATCAGACCATATCGTTGTTCTCAAGCATTTGAATACATTGATGGTTACATTTGAATGTATGGTTCGTTATATAGACATCCGTTTCAACTGAAGAAAGACCACATATTTTCTTATATATCCCGTTCAGAGTTAGTTTAATTTAGAGATTCCATATGTTTTACGATAATTATTTATAAATATAATGCGAAATACAAGAAATACGCAAATTTGATACCTCTATCGGGTAGTTGTGGTCATTTGACGAGAACTGCAGTTCAATTCAGTTAAGGCCTATCATCACAGCTCTGATTCCGAAATTAATAATTTCCGAAACTATTTCGACACAATTTTTTGGTACAAAGTATGGCTCACTTTCGCCACTAAAAGACATTTAATGTGATATATCTGTCTATAGTTTGCATTAGTTTTCGTGTCTTCTTATCATTGATAAGACCGTTGACAGGAATTGATAGCCATTAGTGAGACTCAGATTTTTGCCACAAATAATATCAAAAAATAAATTTTCCGACAAAAATGTTAGAATTGATAATTCGAATCTGAATTTGTGGTGAAGTCCATCGAGAATTTCATTTTTTATATATTA
>JAQGAJ010000572.1:0-14051 GCA_034689365.1 Liebstadia similis
AGCCGACAGCATTCTTGCCACGATAACATTTCCAGAAATTAATATATTTCTAAATGTAATCAATGCCAAACTCAAAATATCACTTCAAGTGATTCAATACTTAATATTCTATATTTTGAATGATTTACTCAATTAACCGATCATTTCGTTATTAAACGATTAGTGGTTTGTATTAATTGTATTAGAATTCAGTTAATCATTAAATAGCTATGAGTTTTATGACAAACGGCTTATCTGTTAAATAATCTCAGTCTGAATGTGTGTTAACATTAGTTTGAGATCCAATTAGCGCCACATTTGTCTCAAACAAACCCAGAACTGAGTTCTTGTGGTATTTTCAGTGGCAAAAACAACTCTTTTTAAATGATTTCACAGAATTATAATCAAATTCACCTTAAATTTCATCGAAAAACATCGCAAAGACGTTAACTATTGAACCGAATCCGTACAATATTTAGGATAGAGTTTAGAATCTTTTAAAAGGAGAAATTACGTGACAATTGTGTCCATCAATAAATTGATCTTTCTAACATTGATTTGCATCTTTGCGAGGCTAATCTTTAATATCCTAAATAAACTACCGGTTATTCTAATTAATAATAAAAAGTGAAAAGTTTTCTTCACTTTGAAAAATCTTCAATTTTGATAAATCAGAAAACAAGTTAAAGAGTTTGAGATCATTACGATTTGTTTGGCTCTGATCTGCATCTCATCGAATAAATTATCTGAAAGAGAGGGACAAAAAGAGAGACAGACTCTGGTCTTATCAGAAAAGAGGTTTTGTTTTTAAAAATATTAATATAAAAAAGAAATGAGTTTATCTCAGATCGAATGGGAATAAAGAGATGGGAATTGATGTTAGAATTTTGAGTCTGAATCGAAAGTTGGTTTTGTATGTGGTTTTTGCTAAAAAGATAATTCATTCCAATACTGATGTTCTCTTATTTCCCATTTTGTCGATTCCTGTTATAACCCTTTTTAAACTTTTGTAAACTAAGTTTAAAAATTACTTTCATTGACATAACTATCGAATATATGTTAATCTCAATCGAAGCCAAATCTAATCGAACATCAAATCGATTCTAATATAATGTCCATTTTTTTCTTTTTGAATTTGCTGTACATTTACTAAACAAATGTTAATTTTGAATACTTTTCTCGTTAATTGAATCTTAAGTGTAATAATAAAACAATTCGATTGTTTTGTAGGCAATAAAACAAAAGACAAATCCAATCAATTGTTTATATATTGAGCCATCATTTGGTTGATTGTTGTGATACCTATTTCTTAATTATTCTGAACTTATTTTAATATCATTTCTATATATAAATTCATTTTAAAAATTCAATTGATTTAAATTTAACAATTTGTCAAATTGTCTAACCATTTGTCATATTCTTCAGTATTTCATAACAAAATACAATAACTTTTTGAATACTTAACTAAACCAAAGACCCGAACGAAACCCCATTTCATGTTTTGTACAAATCTCTGCTATAATTAGTTAACAATTTAAATCCAAAAACCCTGTATTTATGACATCGTTTGCCAACGAATGGCAATTGTGTAACGATATTGAAGTTTATTAAAGAGTTGGGATATCTCTCTCATTATGTATTAGTAATTCAATTGAGATAATCAATTGATTATCTATTGATCGCAATTATTCTAATCGGTATTCCAATTATTCAAACCTAACCTAACATTTAAAACCTGTGCGTCAGAGCTGTTGGGATCAAAATTAATTCAATTTATTGTCCAATCATTTTATTTTATTCATAAAACATATCACAATTTAATTAAGATATTAAACCATTATTTTATAAAAATATATTCAATTCTATTGAAAAATAATACCAATTATACCATCAATTGCTGACAACAACTGTTAAACATGTAATGAAATGAAATAATCGATTCTTTTGATTGAATACTATTCATAAGATATAATTTAAATGAATGAATTCGATTTAAATCAAATCGAATACTTGTCGGGGTATTAATGAACAGAATCGTGTAATATATGTAAAAACTACTTTTGATTCTTTAAAAAATTAAACGAAGAAATGAATTCAATTGACTTTTATGTAATCAAATCGATGTAATCTTTGGTTATGAGTAGAGTTTGTGAATTTTACTTTTTTTAAATTTTAAATTTAGTGAAACTTTAATTAATTTTAGTGAAAGTTTACTAAAAGCTTGAAGTTTTCTATTTATTAGATAAGTATTAGTTTTAGTCTTAGTCTTAGTGTCGATTCGGTAATCGTTTCTAAGGTTACTCTCGTTTGAGATCATATGTTAAGCGCATGTCTTCACTCATGTCTTCACTCATGTCTTCATTCAATCCGATCGTAATTTTCCACTGAATTTGTTGAACATTTAATTCAAATCCATTCAATTGGTCTGACATTTACCGTAAGGACAGTCACCACAAGACCGCGAACTCATCGTTGGAACTGATCATCGGTTTTGTTGATTATTTCAATTAATTAAGTTAGTATTACTTTTGTTTACTTCTGATCATCTCATTGGATTAACAAGATCACTTCAATTAGAAATATCATTTATTATAATTTACCATTATGGTTATAGACAACGGTATCAATGTTATCAATGGTTAATATTTGTCATATTTTTATTGATTTAATTAACATTTGTTTGATTTCTGACCCGAAGCCGGTCATTGGGTGCGGTCTTCACGTCTGGCCATTCCATGAGAGGAAAACCGAATCTTTTTATTCAAATATATTTAAACTGAAATTAAAACTAATGACAAACGAGTGATGAGAACCAGATTGTAGTGAACTCTTGTTATGTCCGATCAATTGATATCTGGATCACAATTGTTTGCATTCATTGATTAACTGATTCATTGAAGGTTAAGAATGGATGACAAAGAGCTGTTACTATGCGAACAAATCGGTATCGGTTTGGCCATCGAAGCCGGGAAAATGGCGTCTTTGGCTTCGGGAAAGAATAAGGAGATCAATGAAAAGGAAAGTTTCGCCGATTTGGTCACTGAGACCGACAAAGCCGTCGAAGAATTCCTGTTCACTGAATTGAAACGACATTTTCCGAACCATCGGTTTATAGGCGAAGAGACCAGTTCTAAGGTAGGGCTGACTCCCGACCCGACTTGGATTATCGATCCAATCGATGGAACCATGAATTTCGTTCACACCTTTCCTTTTGTTTGCGTTTCGATCGGTCTTACGGTCAATAAGATTCCGGTGTTGGGCATAATCTACAGCCCATTCCTCGACAAGTTGTATACCGCCCGCAAAGGGTTCGGCGCCTATTGTAATGGAAAGCCTATATCTGTCCGACAAAACTGCAAGTCTTTGAGTGAAGCGCTTCTTATCTTTGAGTTCGGTTCACAACGAGACGAAGAGAAGAGAAATGCAGTCTTCCGTAATCTGGAAGCCGTCGGATGGATGTGTCACGGGGTCAGATGCATGGGTTCGGCTGCTCTCAACTTCTGCTCGATTGCCGAGGGCTTTGCCGACGCCTACTGGGAGTTCGGTCTTCACGTCTGGGATATGACCGCTGCCATTGTCATCCTTACCGAAGCCGGAGGTCATGTGATCGATACAAAGGGAGGTCCCGTCGATATCATGAGTAGACGAGTATTGGGCGCCTGTTCTGAGAAAATTGCCATTGAATTGAGTGAAAAACTGCCGATTCATTTGGAATTAGAACGCGATTAACAGTTAATCATTAACTCAATTAATTATTTTCTAATTGAAAGTAATTAAAAGTCAATTATCAAACTTAGAAATAGTTTAATGTTTTGTCTGAAGACGTTTTATATCTGTTATTGGATTCCAAATATAAATAGCATTGACTTCTAATTTTGCACTAAATTTATCTCAAATGGCATTTAATTATTGTCTAATTGTTTTACAATTAATTTATATTTTGTTATATTTTTATTATATGTTAGACATTGCTTAACATAGATATAGACCTCGATTAAAGTCAAACGAAACAAATGTTAATTAAATCAAATCATTAGTTGAGTCAAAAAGTCTGATCTGTTGTCCAAATAAATGCATTTAAGCTAACCTTCAATGAAGTTATTGTTATAACGTCTTGATATCAATCGAATGTTTGAATGATATTTAATTTAATTTTATAAAAGACAAGTCATTCACTCAATTAGTCATAAATCTATGTTTATTTATGTTAAGAATCCGTTGAAGGACTCGAGCGGTTGACCCCCTCTTTCAATGTATTAGAATCTAGTTTTAATGCCTCAACCGTTATATTTATAAATGATTTCACCTTTCATTTTGCAAATAATTTACTAAATCAACAGATAGTATATGAATATGATATCAGTCGATAATCGATTCATTCAAATCAAATAAAATTCTTTCAGCGTTTACCCAATGAATGGATACAAGTATTGAAGATCGGGATTACTCGCAGATCGACCGCCCGTTTATCATTCGGTCGGCAAACTTGAGTTCGTGGCCATGTTTTCGGTGGACTTTAGAGGACTGGTCGCTAAAATGTGGTGAAACGATGTTTCCGTTTCGGATTCATAGAAGAGATTCAGAGAACTTTTGGGAAACTGAAGCAATCGATAGATTTAACACAATTATCAAACATTACGCCCAATGGGTTAAATCAGATGCCAAAGACTGCGATCAAAATAATCCCTTCAGAATGTATCCGAAAAGTCAATTCTGGGTTTACAGCAGTTATAACTATATGGACAAACTCTTGGGACACATTCCCGAAGTAATCGATTCGGTTGATTGGTCTAAACTGGATCTCGGCCTCAAACTGAACAACAATGCAAAGAACAGTACTCTTTGGATGGGATCAGATGGAGCGTTCACTCCTTGCCATCAGGACAGCTATGGTTACAATTTTGTGGCACAAATCTCAGGAAAGTATGATTTATACTGAAATCGATTGGTTCTGAGATAAGTGTCAATAACCGAACCATTGATAGGAAACAATGGATTCTATTTCCTCCGACCGATACAAACAATTTGTATCCGACACGTATTCCCTACGAAGAGTCGTCTGTCTTCAGTTCAGTCCACTTCCAGAAACCCAATTATCGCTCGCATCCACTCTTCCGGCAAACGAGTCCTCATATCATTGAATTGAGTGCCGGAGACGTTCTCTTTGTGCCTCATCTTTGGTGGCATTTCGTTCGCGTCACTGAAGAGGAATCAGAGAAAAGTTGTATTTCTATAAATACCTGGATATTCAACGACTGTTTCGAGAGTTCATTAAATGAAAGTATTGTCCGTTTGTTAACTACAACACTCTTTCAGACGTTAAGTCCGACCCAACCCTCTAAATGGCTTAACACAAACGCAGACCTCTTTACCGCCGAAGAAGCTCTTAATTCAATTAATCTTATGTTAAGAAAATGCAATTCAGTGACAAAATCAGCGGAAACACCAATTACTCGACAACAAGTCGTACCCAAAAGCGCTCAAATCATCGAATCGTCTATTTTTGACGAATTTGAGGAAATAATGTTCACTAAAAATGTAAATAAAAGGCAGAAAACAAAGAGAGATTCGGACGAACTGACTGTTGGAAGTGATCGACAGGACTTGACTCCCGAGGCTGTCCTCAATTGTGTTTTACATCCCGATGTCATACAACTTATCGCTCAAAAACTCGTAAACCTTTCGCTCAATCAATAAATTAAATCGTTATTTAAATTTGAAATCGTTATTAATTTATTTATTAAATATTTTGCATAATAAAGTGAATTATCGGTAATTTTATAGCAAAAAGTTATAACTTTTTACTCTAAATAATGAAAAATCAATCAAAAATTAATTCTATGGGGAAGTTATAACTTATATACGAGTTATTTAACTTAAAATAAATTACAGGTTTATTAGAATTTCTAGTTTGAGAGAAGTTTAGAATCCTTAGGATGAGTTTATTTGTCACTGATCTCGATAATTGATATTTTATTCTTAAGGAAATTGACTAAAAGTTTTTGTTTAGTGATTAGAGTAATGTTTGCGAAAGTTTGGGTATAATTGCCTTTTGTCTAAATTATTTTAGTTTCTCCGAAGTGAACATTCAAAGTGCAAAACCGTTTATTCCAAGTGATTGGTATTAATTTGCAAATCGAAAAATATTAAGAAATTATTAAAGATCTTTCCAAAAATCTTGAAAAGCTTCTTAATATTTGCAAGCATTGGTCCTTTTTCTGAAGGGTTTTGTAATTGTAACTGGGTAGTTAAACTCCTTCTGTCAAGGGAAGGATATTAGGGGTATTTGATTTTTTGGCAATTAATCGACTAAATTCATTTTTATTCGTTAAATCTGTTTATTGTAACTAAATTAAGACCTAATTTAACAGAATTAATCCAAATAAAGGCTTAATTCGGTCTAAATTACGTTGATTTAGACCTAATTTAAACAAAATTTAGCTTAATACAATATAAAATCAGTTTCCGACCGTTAATTCACCTATTTTTAGAAATTCGACATTTTTAGTGACAAATTTTCGGTTCCAGTATGTATTTTGGAATCCACCCTTAATAGTCCCCTTGCTATAAAGTATAAATTGTGCTATTTATTAAGAACTAAAATCTGAGTCAATTCAAATCATGGCAATTCATCATTTTTCACCCAAGACATTGACATATCCTTTAAAACT
Organism: Liebstadia similis; assembly: GCA_034689365.1. NCBI lineage: Eukaryota > Metazoa > Arthropoda > Arachnida > Sarcoptiformes > Liebstadiidae > Liebstadia > Liebstadia similis. The sequence continues at coordinate 6,651 of JAQGAJ010000572.1, forward strand.
TTCGGTACATTTTAGGGACAGTTGAGGATCAATAGTGATTGGTTTGTACTGACAATCACTAAACTTGCAAATGAGTACCTCTAGTGAATATTCCGGTGCCGTTAACTCGAGTTTCCTCTGTCCTAAAATTGCGAAATCCATGTGAATATAAGTCAATAACATTTGGGTCATTAATAGACAATCCTATTGAATGTGATCTCAAGTTCAGGTGATTTACGATAATTTTGGAGAAAGACTTTCGCAATCAATTGTATTGATTATACTCGAGCTTAAAAAGTATTCAACAAATTATTATTCAAAAAGCGATTCTAAAATTAATTAATTTCTCGGTCGATATAATCAATGCCGAACTCGAAATAGCACTTCAAGTGATTCAATACTTAATATTCTATATTTTGATTAATTTATTCAATTATTCAACGATTAGTGATTCGACTGATTATAATAATAATCGTATTAATTATTTGTTCTTAAAGTCATTTAATTATTAAATAGCTATGAGTTTAACGAAAAACGGTTTATCTGTTAATAATCTTGATTTGAATGTATGTTAACATTAGGTTGAGATCTAATTAGTGACACATTTGTCTCAAACAAACCCAGAACTCAGTACTCGCGGTATTTTTCAGGTCTGAAACACCTCTTTATTTAACTCACATTAACCGTTGATTTTCCTCAAAATGAATGAATTTATTTTTCAAATCGTTTGACAGAATCGTAATCACATTCACTGTTAATTTGATCAAAAACTTGATCCAAGGCTATCGCAAAGACCTTAACTCAAGAACGATAACTAAGAGAAAGGTTTTCCTCAGTTTAGATACGCCGGCGAAAAGTTGTAGTTTGAGATCACCACTCGATTCGGGATCTGATCTGCTTTTGGGTTCTTATCTTCATATCATCTTCTAATCAAACTCTGATCTATCAAAATGTGATTTAGATATTTATAAACAAATCCTATCCAAAAGGTTTGAAATCATTGCAAACTTATATAAGATATAAGTGATATCCAAAGGGGAAGACCCACTGCGACCAACTTATTGAACAGAATTAACACAAATCTGTAAATATCGGTAATTAAGTCAAAACTTGACATTAATCTTGAAAGTTGACTACACCTGAGAGGAGATCATTGCTGAGAGAATGTGCCGATTAGTGTCTAAACCCGTTGGTATGACTTATCTGACAACGAGACCACTGTTCCGATTGATGTACCCATTGTTACATCGATTTAGGCTAAAGATCGAAGATTTAGATCCAGTTTAAGTAAATCACTGAAAGAGGATTCAAAATTAGAATAATTGAGCGAATGGTTAATCGGTATTCAATTGCACATACATTAGGAGTTAGTGTGTCAGAGGCGGAGCCCATCTCTCAATTTCTTCAATTGGAATGTCTGTTAAGGCAGTGCTTTAGTAGAGCAGATCAGAGCAGACCTTACGTGAAAAGTGCCGTAGAATAGCATAACTTATGCCTTACTCTCAGCTCAATCTATGTAACAATTAATACAAGTTTCAGGTCATACAAAAACTTTAGTAAACTATGCTTTTTGTCAGAATATAGTTCAGGGCTTTTGGAAACAGTCGACGCTTTCCACTCATTCGCCCAGAGTTTCACACTTTATCTCAACTGACGATTCAAACAAAGGACCGGAGCCTCGATGTTAGACACAGAGGTATAGTCGAGTCGGTTCGGGTCGGAACGAGTCAGGGCTATGATCGGGTCATACGGCTAGTAGTGGTCCGCTCGTAGTGACAATCGAGCCATCACTAGGAGAGAAACCCTTACACACTATACGAAGCCATGAGAGGCAATGGAAATATCCTATCGAAGTCCTTGGTCTATAATTTTGGATCTTAATCTGGGTTAGACTTAATCAAATCGCTGCCTATGAATCATAGAAGCATGATATTTCGTTTTACCATAGCTAACAGAGTATAGAATTTCATTGACCCCCTCTCCCCACCTGTCGGGTCAGTTAGGTTTGGTTGAAATGTACGATCGTTTCGATTCTAATCAAGACAATAGCAGTCCATTCATTGAAAATAATGATTTTAAAAATTGTTCAAACATCTAGATATAACCATGATGGATTAAATTTTTAAGTTTCAATTTTTTTAGTTATTAGGATTTAAAAACAATGATTTAGAAAATATATAAAATAAAATCATTGGATATAATGTTTTACTAACACTTGTTTAACAAAAGATTAAACGAATGACAATATCTTGAAGTTAGGAATTAGAAGGGAATACAAAGTTTTGATTGAAGTGAAAAACAAGTGAATCTGATATTTGTAATTAGAATGTGGTCATTGTGTCCAATAAGGGTATTGGGGAATGAAGTTGAGCAACATGTTAAAGTAGCCATGGTGAAATGGGTTGATAGGGTAGGGTAAGTTAGGGTAAGTTAGGGTAAGTTAAGGTGAAAACTCAAAGTCGGTTTAGTTGAATGGCCAGAGAGTGTGTGCAGTGCGGGAGAGGTGTTGCCGAGTGTTGGCTGTGTTTGGCTAATGTCTGTGCGTTTGCACAGTTGTGGCAGTGATTGCTGTGCGCTGTGAGGGCTGACGACTGAGGACTACACTCATTCACATATAATATGGCCGTCAGTTAACTTGCATTTAACTATTGAACACATTTTGCCTTCACTTTAATGCAATTGTTTAATCACTTCAACAATGATTTTCGTGTAATTGTGACCACATTTCGGATTATCTTCGCCTTCGATCAGCGAATCCGACTCTAAGACGAAGAACTCGACGGTAAGTTCACAACTATTAGATATGTATTGTTATGTAGAAAGCAATGGATATGGGCTTAGCTTAGAATGTGGTATATGAAAGAACTGAAAGACTGAATCAGTCTTAATGTTAAATCAATGATCAACAAAGTTGTAATTATGAACGAGGTATTAGTGAAGACATATTATCTTCACATTATCACCACATTAGAGCTCTTCTATTGTCTGCCACTAAGCAATCATCCAATACTCTATCCATTGGTCTCTCCTTGAGATCAAATTCAAGGCTAACCCGCAATAAATATATTTATTTTCTACTTTTATTTCACTATATTTGCTATTTTTAATCATTTAAAAAATGTTTAACTCAAACATTTTCCTCGATATTACTTTATTGTGGTCTTGAGTTCAGCTCACGATTGTTGTTCACTTCTTCAGTTGACTTCTTCAGTTCGGTCATACGCGATGACCATTCACTCGGTTGGTCTGCCATTTGTCTGATGCCAAGTGTTGTGTTTGACCTCAAGTGCCGACAAAAAGGTCTGAGAGTTGTTGTGGAAGAAGTGATGAGATGATAGTGCGGTTAGGGATGTGTTGGGTCAGTGTTGAGACTGTCCTATCGACTATGGACTCGACCTCCGATCGGTTAATGGATGTAAAGCTTAACACAATTGAGACAATTGTATGATTGTATGCATTGAACGATAGCCTACAATAAGGTTGTCTATATTGAGGTCATTTAGCACACTATATATGACCCGATTTTGATTTGATTTCATGGAGACGTCGCTCGTATTCATTGTATGCAATGCTTTCCTCGATTCCCAAACTTACAAAACTTTTTTTGAGATGAGTTTTAGGGGAGATATGTATACGAGAGAGAAGTCTAAAAGAAGTGATTCGCCACCTCTTCATGGGTTAGCCTATTGGCAGCCCATCCATGTCTGTCTTGAGCCTATCCTCAGCCATACTATGCAAACGCAACTCGAGGTCGTTGAGTGTGAGGTCAGGCGAGGCTCTGATTGCCTTCGCTCACAACGCTATGCCTTTTTAGAGGACATTTTGCTCAGGGATTATGGCTTTTAATGTATAAATGCATCTCAACTTCAAGTCAATGGTTGGTCTGTCCCTAAGTGGACCGACATTGCACTCGACCGTAGGATATGGGGTCACAGGTTATCGAATATAGCACAGGCAATGAGTGGGTGACCAGTAGTGGAACAGCTCTACCGAACACTTGCATACACTGCCAGCCCTGTCCTCATATATGATGGCATTCCGTTATTATTCTTGAGAGAGCACACAATGTCTTGCAGTCGATTCATTCCTCCGATGTCTGGTTCGCTCCTTCGTCTCTATTATACCATTAGAAGAGGAACTGTAGGTTTAGCTACACTTTTATTGCCATCTGTTCCTCTCAATTGTGCGAATCCAATGTTAGTCGTGTTCACAATATCTTATTTGTTGAGTTCATAGCAGATAATAACTCATGAGTTATAACCGTTTGATTATATAAACCAATACCAATACCTGTGCCCTCACTTATGTAACAAATCATATGTTTATCTCATTTTTAATTTAATCGTTTTTATTGTTATTTTTGGTACAAAAAGCCAAACGATTTAGAGATTAACAGTCAATGGTTTGCATCCAATGATCAGAAGTTCTAATTTCTTGTGAACTACTATTCATTTATCCATTTATTCCAATTTCCAAAAATGTGCTCAAAGTTGAGCCACTTTTATAAGTTAGTTATAACTTACCATTTATTTGGAGATCAATGTTCGAGCAGATCATTCAACCCAACCCAAGTCAGTGCACTCCACACACACTGGAGTGCACTGTGTGTGGACTCCACTCGATCCACACCAACAGAACAGAACATTCGGTCTCTCTCTCCCTCTCCCTGTCCTCCTCGGGTCTCTCCCTTCTCGGGTCCTTAGGGACGACTCATCACATGTTATGTTATATTCCTCTCATTTATTCAAAACCTCGTTCATTGTATTTAAAATCTTATTTGTATTATTAAGAACTTTCTTCGGTCTCTATTATATTCATCTATTATACAAAATATTCGGTGTCTCTCCTGAGTTGGAGACCGAGAGCAGTGAGTGAGTCCTCTTCCCTCCTGTCCAGAGCCCATTCCTCTTCCCTCGAGTGAATTGCCATAAATCAAAGCAATCAATGGTTCAGTCATTCAATTCATCATTTTTCTAGTTATGAGAATACGTCCGAACTTTACGGGAAATTCTTTTGCCGTTTCGCCAGTTTGTTGGCATCAGATCGCAGTCACTTCTTGTGAACTGTGGGCACAAAACAAGTCGATATCAGATGTAAATCAGTTTCTGATGAAAAGTATGTTTTAGTTTAATATGTTTAGTATGAATGCATTGGTCTATCATAGGAATGGTATGGTATGGTATGGTATGAGTGCATCGTTTGATTGCTTCGATAATATTTTCGTTATTTATTCAGTACTCTTGAAAACTGGTAGCGAAACCACATTTTTCTTACTTTTTGTTAATTTGTTCGCAAAATTCAATGCACTGAGAGCTGGAGAGGTGGACAGCCGTCAGCTCATTGACTCTAATACACAATATATACCCGACAATGACAACCGACTTATTGCCATTTGTTCTCATTCTTCAGATAATTGAAGATTCGGTCGATTAAAGCGATCGTCGCGTTTGTCTCAATTTGAATCATAACTCCGGACATAACTTATTGTCTAAATCGGCGAAAAGCCCGACAAAAGCCCAAAAACGGAACCGACTCCGGGCAACAGTAGTAGCAGCAGTGGTGGCAGCGCTAACAGCGGAGGTTGTGTCAACAGTTCCAGCAGTAGCACCAGTAGCAGCAATATGGCCGTCTCTCGCGCTCCATCACCGCCGCCCACCAATGAAGCCAACACTCCCGTAGCCGAGAGTTGGTGTTACACTCAGGTCAAGGTCATCAAATTCTCTTACATGTGGACGATCAACAACTTTAGCTTTTGTCGAGAAGAGATGGGAGAAGTCCTCAAGAGTTCCACATTTTCTGCCGGCGCTAACGATAAACTAAAATGGTTTGACATTTGCTCTCATTGTTTGGTTTCTAATGTATTTCACTATAAAAAGGTGTTTACGAGTGAATCCCAAAGGATTAGACGAAGAAAGTAAAGATTACCTTTCCCTCTATCTATTACTAGTCTCTTGCAATAAAACCGAAGTGAGGGCTAAATTCAAATTCTCTATACTTAATGCTAAAAGAGAAGAGACCAAAGCCATGGGTGAGTTACAAATCGACACTTCCCTCTAACCCACCGATTCTAACCCATTGTTAATTGAACAGAGAGCCAAAGGGCGTATCGATTTGTTCAGGGAAAAGATTGGGGGTTCAAAAAGTTCATCCGAAGAGACTTTCTCTTAGACGAGGCCAACGGTTTGCTGCCCGACGACAAACTGACCCTCTATTGTGAAGTAAGACTATCTGATGGACACTGAGAACTGTCACTAATCCTGTCCTTCGTTTAGGTCAGTGTTGTCGCCGATTCAGTGAACATTTCGGGTCAAAACAATTCAATACAATTTAAAGTCCCGGAGTGTCGTCTGTCCGACGACTTGAGTATATTATTCGAGAGCCAAAAATTTAGTGATGTCTTACTAGTAGTAAACGGACGCGAATATTATGCACACAAAGCCATACTCGCGGCCCGATCTCCAGTCTTTGCCGCTATGTTTGAGCACGAAATGGAAGAAAAGAAACAAAATAAGGTCGAAATCACAGATATGGACCACGAAGTGCTTCGGGAAATGCTTAGATTCATATATACCGGAAAGGCTACCAATTTAGAGAAAATGGACGCCGACTTATTGGCCGCGGCCGACAAAGTAAGACAACTCTCTTTCAACTCTCTTTGAGTTCGGATCTCATTCTTTATGCCATCTCTTCTTTAGTACGATTTGGAACGACTCAAAGTGATGTGCGAAGAATCCCTTTGTTCGAACTTATCGGTAGAAACGGCTGCGGAGGTCCTAATCCTGGCCGATATGCACAGCGCTAACCAATTGAAAGCACACGCCATCGAATATATCAATACGTAATGACATTTAAATTTAAATATTTGATGAAAATACTAATGTTTCGATTGGATTACAGACACGCAACAGATATAATGGAAACTCAAGGCTGGAAGACAATGATTAACCGACAGCCACACCTCATAGCAGAAGCGTTTAGAGCTCTGGCCACTCAACAAATGCCTCCAATCGGTCCGCCGAGAAAACGGATCAAACAGTCTTAAGAAGAGCTAAATCATAGATATTGTAAATTACAAGAGAGTATTGACTAGTATTGGAAAAGTGTTAGCTGTTAGAGGACTGGTCTGCCATCGGAATGACTTCTTGCGCCAACAGTTCCACAGTATATGACATCCGACTCAACGAATGCCTTTCAGCCAAACGATAATCAGCCGAACGATTGGCCGCAAGTTTTAGCCCACCTTTTAATATGACATTTATTTTGGAAATAAGTGGTCAAAGCATACGAAATATCCCTCAAATGATTTGATTTATCAGTGATTTATCGAAGATCTCGTGTTTTATGTGAAACAAAGACTGCAATCAAATAATATATTTATCGATTGGACTAAACGTCAAAAGTGATGCGCAAGGGGGGGGGTAT
>JAQGAJ010000573.1:0-14041 GCA_034689365.1 Liebstadia similis
CAATAATTATAATTAAAATAATAATCGAATCGAAGGCACGATTGCTATCAAACTCTGATTGAAAATAAAATCGATTCAAAACTATTCGTAAGTAAATATAAATAAGTAATTTCTATAATTTACATCATTTCACAAACGATTTCTCATTTTTTGATAAAAGTTCCGTAAATTAGTCGAAACAAGAGTTGAATCAATTGGCCTGAAGTGCAAACCAATCGCAGGTCTCGTTCTTGAGGTCCATTTGGGCCAAAACAATGTGCGTTCCGCCGATCAGAATGTTTTCGGTCATTCTGTCGTAGTCCCAGACCGAGACCTAAGACGAACAGTAATTCGTAAAAAGTTTTCAATCATGGGTTCAGACCTGAAGTGTCTTTTGTTGGACTTTCTCGAGAGGTATTCCCGTGTAAACAATCATTTCCATAAACGTTGGATGACATGACTTATTGACGATTCGAGTCTTCCGTTTCGTTAACTTATTTGGATCGGGAATTAAGTATGTCTTCACATAACAGTCCGGAGCCGCCGATCGCGGCGACTGAAGGTTCTTAGCGTGCATTACCATTATTACCAAAGACATGTTCTTATAGATGATCGACAGTTTCACCTGACCTGCAATAGTGGGTCCGTAAAGAGTGTCTCTGCGACTCATTGTTTGCGACGAAGAACCAGAAGTGCCTGAAACGAGTTTAAGATTAGTTCCGAATATTGTTAGTTCAATGCGAACCCGGAAGTGAGGCAATGCTAATCGTGTGGTCAGTGTCTCCCTCCTGGTCACGAAGAAGGGGATGGAAAAACGTGTAGACAATGTCTCCGTGGGATATCTCGTGGGCCAAAAGCATCAGACCTTTTATGAAGTGATGAATTTCATTCATCCGCTGAAGAGCCGAATCTCTTGTGTTCGAACGGATCAGATTCGAAGGACGCGGTAAAACGTGAAACTTCGCCAACGGATACAAACTGTTGAGCTTTTCATTGAACTCCAAGAACTCGCGATATGTCCGGTGAATGAAACTCGGGTCGGGTTGAAACTGACGGTCGACTCTCAACACATAGTAATATACTTTTTCCGGTTCGTACTTCTTATAGCAATTAACGACTTCCAAGTTTGTGATCTGACCGTCAGATTCTTTGGTAAACTTCTTCGGTATGAAAGAGAGTAAGAGTTGGTCGTTATGGTCACCCGTGAATCTGAAAATCAATTGTTATTGTTATCCAATTCAAACAATTTTCTAAACCGAACCTCAATTGCGCCAAATTATGGATAAAAAAGTTGAATTTCGTGAACCGCGACCGCAAAGACTCCTCAATCATACGCGTGAACTGAGACATGGCCTCCGTTTCACTCAATCCAGGCATAAGTGCTCTGTGAATGTATTTAACGGCTTCGATGTCCAAACCAGAAATACGTGAAGACATCATTAATGAGAAGAGCGATAGTAAAAAGTTTCCATTTTTGCGAAGTATATTAAACGCTTGACAACAGAGATCGATGAAGAATTGGAACTGTTTTGATGGTTTGTCGCCTCCATTTATCACATAAGCCATGTCTTGGGTTAAGACGAACGCCACGCGATCTCGTTTGAAGCCTAAGACATGATTTGGTTATTAAGATATCAAACGACGATTTGAGACATACCGGCCATCATTTGAGAGTCGCCTAAGAATTTGCCGAAATCTATATGAAAGAGATGTCCAGAAGTGGTGAGCATTATATTATCGTTATGTCGATCACAAATTCCCAACAAATAAGTGGCCACTGAATAGCCGGCACACGAATACATGAAGTTTTCCACCGCTTTATGATATTCGAGTTCGGAAGTGTTGTGCTTCTGAAGCCATTCGGCAATCGGTCTGTCTTTGAAAGATCCGGTCAACCCGTGTTCCAACTGAATCTTCCGCAGAGTCTCACTGTTTCGGACCATTTCTATCATTCCTCTTCGGAAATCGGTTGCAATGCATCCAAAGGTAATCATTTTCAAATCGAGGCCTGACTTAAGCCAAACTTTGTCCATGATTTGGATCATTTGCATCGATAACATGTCTTGTCTTAGATCATCGCCCGCTTTGAAGATGGCCTCCAATGCGGAGGAAGAGGTCTTTGTGTCGGGATTTTTGAACACGAGTTTCAGTGGCAAAGTGTTTGACGGGAAGTATGAACAGAGTTTGACGTCCAGACCGCAGACACGCATTGAGGGCGAGAGCGGAAGGACTGTCGGCTTTTCAATCAGATAATCGTTTATTGCCTCCAATTCTAGTAATAGAGTATTAAGTCTTTGTGATTCTTTGGATGACTTGATGTGATCGCAGATCAGAGACAAGTGATTACAGAGATATTCCTGTCTATCGATCATAACAGTCGTTGATTTTCCACTAATGGCCAAAAGTGAGTTCAGATATATTCGGGATCGATATGCGAATGTCTGGTCATTGATATTGCACTTTAAGACCCAATACAAGTAATGACAGACGCGAACAGATGTCAGCGAACTCTCAAAGAGAAACCAAATTAACGGACAATCGATATAAGCGTCGAAACTATTGATAGAAATTAAGTGATTATTGGATTCTAAATGTGTTTGAATGACAATGTGTTTGACAATTACCGCAACGATTGAACTAATTGTGGCAAAAAGTCGCACAATTCGTCTGACGATAACTTCTTCAGCCATTTGACTGCCATTTGTCTGATGTGTGTGTCAGGAAATGATGGCAAAAGAAGTTGCATCGAATCAACGGGTGATAGTTGTGCCCAATGTTGAACCATTGCGTAGATATCGGCCAAAGCAGACCATTCCCAGGAATGAGAGGCCGTCAAGACTTTGGGTAACGCTTCGGCACAATCATAGAGATAGTAACGTCTGTCCCACAACTGTTCTCTATCGCCACAAGTCATTGGTTCCAAAGGATTGCAATTCAAGAGTTGGAATAACTCTGTCTGAGTCGCCGAATCCAAAGAGTTTATATTTCGCCGCAGATTTATAGACACATCACTGGTCTGATCCCAAATGACCGGCGGAAACCTTATTTCGAATTCCGTTTCGGGAAAACTGATGTGAATTAAAGGGTTTGTCCGCTCAAAACATATTGTATTCGTAAGTTTGGTATCGCTTTCAATATTAAAGTCGTTTGAGTTTATCCACAAAGGAATCAAATACTGTCCTTCGAGTAAGACTTGTTTGTAATTAAACAAATAAATAGAACCGATGCCTAACTCTTGAGTGTCTGCTCAACAGTGAAAGAAAGATAAGTTAATTGATTTACATTAAGAAGACTCACATTCTTGGTTTGAAGTTCCCACAGAAGTATTGGTCGGCGAAGAGGTGTTTGCCTCGGATTGGTTAACGTTTTTGATGCCAATTAGAGTCATCTGAAGTTTTACCTCCCGAGGAAGGTTGAAGATGGGCCAATCCAATTGTAACCATTCATCGAATGATAATCGATAGAAAAATGACTTCGAAGGACATACAGTCTTCGTGTGACAGACCGACAGTTTATGGTTTCCGTGAATCAATTGCACTCTAATCTGAAATTTGTTTAAATTGTTAACTGAATATCGATTTCTCAGAATAATTGATAATTACTTTAAACTCTTTGTAAGTGTTGAGCCATTCGGGCTGTAATTGACAGCAAACGCCGACATAACATATAAGAGTATCCATCGATGACGAGATGTCTTTTTTGGTCTTCTTTGTGTTTGTCTGAACCACATTCGAACTGATGTCAAAATCCATTGGAAATGTTTCGGTGTATAACCGGATCAGTTGTATTAAAGCAGTTCTAATCTTCAGCAACGCGTGATCTAATATTTCCCATAACTTTGAGTCTAAATCGGGAATCGATTTGATTCTATGATCTGTGGAGTTGTCGTCGGAGGCGATAATAGAATCGCGTTTATAAGTTCCGAAAGCGTTACACAATTGTGAGAAATTAGTGTACGATTCGGTCAAAGAGATTGTCTCCAAACACGAGAATTGCATACAAAGAGCTTTCGTCGTCTGAATTATACTTTGGGACTGAAGTTGTCCGCCGCCGGACACTAATGAGTGAAATCAATGAGTGAATCAACTTTTAAATGATTATCAATTTGTTAATTACTTCTCGCGTCTGCTCTTAGTTTTGCGACCTCTCGATCGAAGTTATCGAGTAATATATTAATCTTTTCGGCGCTCAGATCACTGAATCGACAAACGACTGCTTTGGGAATAATGTCATCGACAGTGAAGTCAATGTTTTGATCGTCTCTTTGGGTTCGAGCAAAGGGTCGACTTAAGTCTCGTTTGTGAACTAAACTCAAGTGAACGTCTTTATCGAGTTTATGGCACTGATGGACGTATTGATAGTTAGCCAGCGATGACTCCGCAGCGAAATATTCATCTAAACCATAAACTTTGAGCAAATAGTCATCCATTTTCACCTTAAATGAAAGATAATTTAGTTTAAAAGAACATCAGAAGTGACTGACATTAGTGGCGTCTTCAACAAGAGTACAGATAACGTGAGAAATGATGTGTTCAACACTTGTGTCCACATTACAGGTGAACGAAATCGGTTGTGGCTTTAGTTCGGTCTCAATCACTAATTTAACGCTCAGAGAGTTGTCGTGTTGTGAGTCCAGAGTCGGGGATATGACGAGTCCTATGTTTGCGATGTAGTCGTTGTATTGATATTGTCGTCGAAGTAAAATCAATTGTTCCCAAAAATTTTCCAACTCTTTGTTGGCCCGACTTTTCTTTGCCACTACACGAAAGGGTTCGGTTATATCATCGGATTTCTTATTAGAATCCGTCGAATCTTTAGGCGATTCATCAGATTTCTGGGGAAAAAATAATTCAAATTATTTGAATGAAAGAGAGTCAAAGTTAAGTCACTTACAGACACTTCTTCTGGTGTTTCTGTTTCATCGTTTGCGGAGGACTCGGAGTCGAGTTCGAAATTATTCGAAAAGTTTAAGTTATTGTTTTCGGTATTTAAATCCATTAACAATGGATCAAACAATTGAAGGACATCTTTGCTTTCGATCGCATCGATCAAATCAATTAAATCGTTATTCGATTCTTTAGTTTTAGTGACCAGAATGTTATGATTGGCTTTCTTTCCGTTGCTGACCAGATGTTGGATCTCTTCCCGCGTCGGCAAAGATGTTGTGTTTGGAGTCATGGATCGGAAAACAGGTGAATACGAGTAGCTATAAGTGGTGTTTGAGAAACAATTGTTCGGGAAGTTGGGCGCAGACATGCTGTGCGACAGCGGAGCCATCGGTCGCAGCGATAGTCCGTTGGCCGGCGAGACCTAAGAGTGGTTAAGATTAGTTGGAATGCAAACAATTCGAGGAATGACTATCACTGACATCAAAGTATAAAAACAAATATAACTGAGAATCAAAAGAAAAACAAATCAATACTCCGACGGACGATGAATAAGAATAATTAGAGAAAGTATTCGTGCAATTGTTCGGGACGTATGACCACATCTGAGGTCCAACTGATCCCATCGTATTTGGGAAAAGACTGTTCGGAGGAATGCTTTTATTTTGCCATTGAATGTAAGATTGATTTGAACTAATAGTCGGATTAAAGCTTGTCGTCGGCGTTAGTCTTATGTCATTCTTTGCTACCATTCCGTGAAATAAGAGATAATTAAACAAAAATCAACAAAAAGAAGGAGCGATTGCTCCCAAAGACAGGTCATACTCAACAACATATCATTGAATAGAAACTGAGGTCTGGAGACCTGACTTCCAGAGGAATTGTTGTCATTGTTCTGGTCGTCTCGCGTCCGGTTTCGGTTCAGATCCAGACTCTCGTCCATTGCTATTAAGTCCCGATATTTGGTCTGTTGTGGCGGCGGAGGAACCGATTGCAACAATTGGGCGTCCGATGACGTCTTGAGGACGGGTCGCGGGCTCTGACGGGCCATCGAAACGGTCCGTCGGGGCGGTAGGGGTGGGACTGACCCTAAGGGGTGACAGAGGTGTCAATCATGGGATGGAAGGGTTGACAACAAACCATTGTTTTCACTCATATTCACAACAAATGGCTATAAATTCATTGTCTTTGAGACGATTTATAAGAAAATCAATTCTTATATAAAAATAAACTTTTTCTCGAGTTTTGTATAAAAAATAATTTAATTTAAACTAAAAATAAATAATATTTTTTGAAAACAAGTGAACGAAAGTATAGTTTAAAACATTTGATAACTTTTAGGGCTTTTCTCGACTCAACTAATGTTTGCTTTCACTCAATGATGTCATCACTGAATGACTCAATTCTCGCGAAGAGCTCTTCATTTGAATATCGATCCGATTCTCAACCAATCAAATGCCAAATCATCGGTTCTTCGGTCACAAACACGTGTCAACACATATCAGTCACGCCCGAGAAGACCGTCGGATCAGTTGAGTGACGATCGGGTGTTGGCTTAGCCTCAGATCACTGACTCTCAGACTCGAAGACAATGTTTGAAGTCTTAGTGAATAGACATTAACATCAGATCTGATCCGAGTTTAGGTCATCAGAGGTCATACCCTTTAATGATAATCACTTCTTAGTCTTTCAATTAATTTGAAGCTTAGATTAAAAAAGTATTTGTATTTTGATTTTAGTTTTATTACATTTGAATCGATTATTTCGAATAAATTTTTATTAAATTCAAATGTTTTTTCATAACTAGAGATAAACTTTTGATAGAATTTTGTTTGGTTTCAGACAAGTTGTAAGAAATATATTCCATATTTATAGCAAGTTATAAGAAACTTATAGAAATATATTGGAAAAGCAAGGATAAACCTGGTGGGAAACCTAGGGTAAACTTGATAGTGGGATATAAAATTGCAAAAGTGATGAAAACCCTTTTTTCAGTTTCGCTTCGATTAGTTTGTCATTGATTTATATTTTGATAATTTTATAATAAATTAGAAGTCATTTATCATTATTTTGTGATAATTTTTTTATTAATGAAATTTTTATTGAATTTAAATAAAAAGAACACAAAAATTGGTAAAATTTTTAAATTAATAGTCGAACCAATAATTGAATAATTTTTGTCGATTAATGAAGACTTGATATAAATCGTGCAATAATTTTAAAATTAAATTGAATTTACAAATAATTGAATGAAAAATGAATTAAAAGCCATTTATTTGTCGTCCTTTGGATTTTCGGAATCCTTTTTATCGTTTTTGCCCAATATTTTACCGAATTCTGAATAACTGTTTTCCACTGCTTTCTTCATTGCATCGAACTTTTGATAAAACAAATTCAAAATTATAATCAATGATAACCAAAGAGAGAGAGAGACCGACCTCTTTCTTCATCACTTCCCGATCCCGTTTGAGTGAACAGATTTCGTCGTTTTGTTTTTCGGTGGCGATCGTCATCTTCTTCTGTCTGTTCTCTAATTCGTGAACGTATTCATTCATTTGACCTAAAAATAGATTAAACTTAAAATCTATTCAATCAAATGAATCAAAAGAATTACTGATTTTCTCCTTATTTGTTGTCAACTCTTCATTGAGTCGGACCTTAATCTTCACATCGGTTTCCGACTGATCGATAAGTTTTTCGATATCATAGACCGTTCCGTTGCGTTCATATATTTTGTCGCTCAAAATCTTCGCCGAATCTTCACTTCCTGTCAATGATTTCTGACCAACTTTGACGGAACCGATAGGAAGGAGGTCTTTAGGTTCGGGTAAATCCCGATAAATCACTTTGTCTTCATTATTGACCAGAAGAGAGAATGCCTTTCGGGAAAGAGTGAAGTTTGCGTTACACAAAAGTTTGTTCAAGTCTTCGGCCAAAAGGTGTCCGCAATGACTCGAATCGAAGTAAGAGAACGACAAATGAACGTAATTGACAGGCATTGGGCTCTGGAATGACAATCATTGCAATTAGATTTTGATCCAATCAATCGAATACTACTTTAGATTCCTGAACACTCTTTTCTTCCTTTGACAGCGGATGCTTGTGATGGGACACAAGAGTTGAGAGGATATAATGGGAAAAATGATGAATCAAAGACTCTCTGATCACTTCGGAAACGACAGACATCTGAAATGATAATTGCGATTAATATATACTAAGAAGTGAGAGATGAGAGGAACCGACTTCGAACTGATCATATCTCTGATGATTAAGCGCTTCATGAAGTGTAATGACAGTCAGATTATCGCTGCCCTTCACATAAACGCATCCATCGGTCACTTTGGTCGGAATCTTTTGGCCGTTTTCCCCATTCTTAACCTTCTTTGTGTCTTTGACTGGACTCTCTTCGGAATCGCTCTTCCTTTTGACCGTTCCTTTGGAGTGATCAGAGAATAAGTACGGAAACAAACAATTCAATCAAATTAACCGTTTTGTGTGATTTTATCTTTTTCTGTTTCCTTTGGCTGACTATCGCTAACATTGTCTTTGTTATCGTTAGTCAAGTCAACGACCATCTGTTCCTCGTTCTCCTTCTCATTGATCTGATCAACGATTTCCTCCTCTTTGACTCCCTGTGCGGCAGTGGTCTCACTGTTTTCAGTCATAACCACATCCCGAGACTCATCGGTCTCTTTGTTGGTCTCGTCATCCTTAAGAAGCACCTCTTCGTCGACACCCTCTTTGGGATCAGTTTTCTCCTCAATTGTGTCCTCAGTCTCCTCATTGGAAGTCTCTTTGCTGAGAATCCTTTGAGCCCACCAATCATTTTTTACCTCATCGCTAACCACATCTTCGTCTTCAAGCAATTTAGTGATCAATTGTCGCAATTTGGAGATGAGATCCGCTTTCTTAAGACTGCCCTTAAGCCGAGCGCCTCTTTTCTCGAGTTCTGCGCGCAGTTCCGCCACTTTGAGGTCATTTATACGCGAAAGCAATTGCTGTAACTCTGAAGCATCACCTGAAGAGCTCTTCTCGATAGCGCCCGAAGTGGAACTGGTGTTCGTCTCATTAATCGACTCATCGGTGATCACGACTGAAGACTCGTCTGCCGGTGCGGCCGAAGAGACGTCGGTTGGAACTGAAGAGTGATCAACAACTGAAGACTCGCCAATAGGAGGATCGGATTGGACCAAATCAGAAGAGGGATGCGGATCAACAATAGCAAGAGAAGAGTCAGTCGGCTGTGCGTCCATTGGTTGTGAATCGTCAGCGGCGGCGCCGGAGATGGTCTGAGACAAATCCATTGCGATGTTGGAGTCGGGCTGCGAATCGACTCCGGGATCAGTTGTGGCCTTCGGTGGGTCAGAATCATTGGCCGTATTGTCTTCAGCACTAATTGACTCGTTTTTATCATTAGTGTCCTCACAATTGACAATAACCTGACTGTTATTTTCTAACTTATCATTACTTAAAACAATTTGATTATCATTTTCTAATTCATTGACATTTTTCTGGTCTTTCAAAGGTTCGTATATCGTCTCGAAAGCTGACCACACGTCCGGCATATAGACTCGGGTCAACTCCAGGTTAGAGGTCGTCGGATCAACAGAACTATCGCTGAAACAAACAATTGATATTTGAGTCACTTTTATAATTGGTTTTCGTTTATTAAACTAACCGATTGAAGACGAAGGTAGCGATGAGTTTCCATTTCCCGCATTTATTTAAATTCATTCCCGTCTGTTCGCCGACCACTCGAATGGCAGTTGCGATAAGATTTGGTTCTTCAGAATCGGATCTGAAGTTTAATCGCAAGACAATGAGATATTTTGCATAAAAAGCAAACAAAATACTCACAGATATCCATCCAAATTAGGATTGAATTTCCCGCCAATCAAAGAGAAGCCGTCGTTCGAGTTTCGGGACACCAGAAAAGACAAGAGTTTGTTGAAGTGCAAGAAATAAGACTTTGATCCCGTGCTAATGGCGTCGAAATCTGATCCGAATATTCGCTCAAAGATATCGTTCAGAGAGGGAACCGAAATGAGCAGAACTTTGACGCCATATTTGTAGCTCTGTTTGGGAACCACAACGGGTTCGACCGAAGTCTTGGTTTCAGACTTTTCTGTCTTCCCGTTCGAGTCATCGACTTCTGTGGCTTTTTCTTCGGGTTTATCTTTGTTTGGGTTCTTCTCTTTAGTTTTCTCCTCTTTCTTATCGCTCTCCTTATCTTTATGCGAATCATTCTTCTTCTCCTTCTTCTTGGAATCATCTTTAGTCTCAATCACTCTAAAAGTGATCGGTTTCGGCATTTCATTGATATTTAGGACAAAGTTCTTGTTTATAATCACTTCCTTGAGATCAGACGGCACGTGAAGATTGGCTGAATAGCGCTGTTTTATGTCATACACATTGAGTGGAGTCTTTAGAATAGTTAGCTTCGGGATGTTGACCGGTTCATATCGCCGTCGGGCAGCTCTGACCACTTGGTTCTGACTGCTAACCGAACTCGTGGGCGAAACCGATCGCTTCGGTGGTTTCCGGTCTCTCTCGCGCTCTTTGCTCTTCTCATTGGCGCGTAAATCGCGTCCGAACTCGTCTTTGGCGCGCGACTCGTTTTGTTTTCGGTCGCGCGGTCTGAATCTGTCACGCGGTTCATCCCTTTCCCAGCGCGAGGCATTGGCTTTGAACGCGGGTTGAGTTGTTTGTGCGCGCGGTTGAGTCGAGAGAAGGTTTTGTTGGATTTGTTGAGTAAACGGAAGATTTGAAACGAAAGCCGAACCTAAAGACGATTGGTTGAGATCGGTCTCAGTCGGAGCCAATCAGAGCATACCTGGAGTCGACGTGTATTGCAATTGACTGAACGACGTCTGATTGGACGAATCTCCGCCGCGAGTCCCCGCCCCGTAATAACTGGCCAGTTGTTGTGCGGCCGCCACTGCTTGTTGAGCCTTCGTGTAGTCGATTTGAGAGGCGTAACCGGGGGACTGACTCGAGTAGTAGTTGTGGGCGTTTCCCATCGCACCCGAAGCGCCGATCGGAGCGGTCGAGTCGTCGCGAGCCGATTGCTGCTGAAGACGGTGTTGCAGATAAGTGGTGGCCACTTGAGGTGACTGAGGGGTCTGTGTCTGTCCCGGCGGGGGTCGGGCATTGGTCTGAACCAAATGGACTTTCGTTGCGTTCCATTTAAAGGGCAAATGTTCGGAATAAGAACATTCACAATAGACTTTATCGCCGACCGCAACGTCTCCGCCCTTCACAACACTATTGACCAATCATTGTATTTGTTTATTGTTTACAATCAACTAATTGCGACCACAATTACCTCAATTGAAAGAAAACGCTGTCATCGATGAACCCGAAGTTGTCCAGCAGTTTGGTCACCGTTCCGGTCAGAGCGCGCGCCTGCTTTGATTCTCCGGCCGCTCCGTCTGTCGAGTGAGTGGTCAGACATGCGCCGAATGAGCGGCCATTCGGATACTCACGGGATTGTGACTGACTGTTGGCCAGCATTGGATCGGAAGCCGAATCACGCGTTGAATCCAAAGTCAATATCAAAGACTCAAACGTTTCCTATATTTTCGTCTTTTTTTGTCTCAAATCTCTTCACACATGCGCTCAAAGAAGCGCTGATTTCAAAATCACTCGACTCTGGCCAACGAATCTTCGGGTCTTCGGACACGAGTTCACTCACTCTTTGAACCATTATTTGAACCACACTTTGTCTTAAATGTCTTCATTTGATTCGCAATCAAATCAAAAGCCGATAAAACCTTTAATGACATTAAATCTGAAACAACGTTACGATAATCGGAAGACTTTCGTCCCCTTCTGTTGAGTCACGTGTTGTGAGAGAAGTCCCGAACCGAACGTCGTTTTTGAAAGCATTGAGTGAAAGGGCTTTAAATTGTAAACAAAGTGAAGCATTGAATGTATGATTGACTCCCACTTCGAGACTCTCTTCAGACACTAATCGGACATCACTTCCGATCACAACAATGGGAAACGTGTCCTCTTGTTGTCTGCCAAAGAAGTCGGACGACGAGATCAATGAGAGGACACATATTCTGGACAACCCGATCAGTTCACCAGAAGGTCAGCCGAAGAATATCTCAATTTGTTGTTTAACATCTGTTCCCGCAGGTTATGGTCAAGACTCGCGGTACACGAGTTCGCCGTCGATAGTGTCTCCGACGTACGGGACTGTAAACGGACGCACAGAACAGAACCAACTGAACAACACTTTGCATAAATTGGTGGCCAAAGTGATTGACGTCTCGTCCATCGACAACAACATCGAGCAAAGCGATTGGAATGAAAGACAACGGATTTACGGCCAAAGATTGGCTCAAATCAAGCGCCCGCTCGTCCTCAAGTCCAAGTACATGGCCAGCGCTCTCTCGCAAGGTATGTCCGCCCGCTTTGATTCATTTTAATTATGTTTTTGTTGACTAATAGCACCGATGATCACCCGAAGCCTGACATTTGAGCCGATATCTGAAGACGATCTCAATCTAATCACTAATATGAGCGAAAGAGCGAGTAATGCCGTTCACAACGGATTTAAAGTCCATTGCGAAGAGTCGTTTGTCGTTCAGTTCGACCCCTGAGTGAAGTCAGTCTTCAGTTAACAACTTAATTGTAATTGTATTCTAATTGTAATTATTTTTATATCATTGAAACAAATAATTATATTATTATTATTATTAAAATCAAACGTTTTTAGATTTTACCTAAAATTCTCGAATATTTGTGTTTTATTTGATTCAAAGGGCGATGAAAACCGATTATTAATATCATTGCAAAACAATTCGCCCTAAAAATGAAGATATGTTTCAAACGATAATGAAATCATAGATTGTGTACAAAAGGTTTTCAACTCTTCATTCAAAATGGTTTGAAAAGTTGTTAAAAATTCTGAATATATAAAGGAAGTAATCATTTGGTGTTTCTTTCGTCTAAAACTAGTTGTTTCTCTATTGAAGATAAATATGTTCGTCGTTTGCAACCAAAAGATTTTTAAACAGGAAATGCATTGAATTTAATTGGATTTAGTCATTAATAATAAGTATTCGCAAAAATGAAATAAGGATTGAATTTGAAAAACAATTTATCACATATTTGTTGACATATTTACGAATCGATGTCAACTCAAATCCCATTTCTGACCAATTCTAACATTTTATAACTTTTAACTCTTTTCAAATCAATCGATAGAATCCTTGTTTTAAAGTTCTAATGGATTCAAATTAAATACCAATTATATGAATAATTCTTCGGAATATTTCTTCCCCTTAAGAAGTATCGGTTCCTTCGCGAGAAAGACGCGCCCTTTCTCGAGACCAGCCCTTCCTCTGCGGTAATCCCTATCACTGATCCTTCCCTTCCCTAAGACGTGACGTAATTACTTGAAAACCAATTGTTTATTATTTTTTGACTCATTTTTCGTAAATTCAGTCAAAAATTAATTTTAATTCAATTCAATTCAGACTTTCGTTCAAATCCTCGAAAAGTCTTTGAATTAAAGTCCAACTGAAGAAACGAGAGATGAGTTCATCCGATTTGGTCTGGAGTCTTAAGAACGGTGACTTAGATCAAGTGAAAGAGGTCTTCGAGTCCAAAGTATGTCCGATCAGTGGTTTGTCACACATTGACAGCACTTCTTCTGACAGCAGGTGGACGTCAACGCGCCTCTGGACGGACGGTCACCGATTCACTACGCGGCCGATTATGGACACAAAGACGTCATCGAGTATCTGATCAGCAAAGGAGCCGATCTTAATGTAAGACACGGATCAGATGAGTGACAGTCTTGAGACCATTTGTCAAAAGATGTCTTCTGATCTAAAATTGTCATCTTTTGATTGATTTTTGGTTTTAAATGAGTAGAAATGCATTTAAATCTCTGACCACTCAATAGGCCGTCGATAAACACGGGATTTCGGCTCTTTTGGCGGCCATATGGGAGGGACACACAGAATGTGTTCGTCTTATGATTGCCAGCGGCGCTCACAAGAGTGGCCGCACACCCGATGGTCAGAGCTATTTGGATGCGGCAGAAAAGGCTGAAATTAAGTCGCTTTTGAAATAATTTAAATTAATTTTTGTCGCTTTGAATGAAAGCATAAGTCAATTGTGATTTTCAAAATCTTTTGATTATTTTTATAAAAATTAAT
>JAQGAJ010000574.1:0-14028 GCA_034689365.1 Liebstadia similis
AATATATATAAATCTTTATATTTATAGTTGAGTTCCAAATCTAAGACCTCTTTGTGTGATCGAAGTTGCGGTCAATTTGTAATTCTTTGCCTTTGAAGGCAAAACAGTCTTTGAGTAGATTTTCAACAATTGTGGTCATCCGAGGGATAAATAGCATTCTATTAAATCTTATCTTTGGTTAAGACTGTAATTCTTTGATTGTATTTATTTCATAATCATTAAAGCGATTTAGGATTCGGTCGAAATTGTGTTAAGAGATATCAATCAGGATCTGATTCAAGCGTTTGTCGAATAAAAACAAATGAATTAACATTTTGTTTGCAAATAAATACAAGAATTAGTTGTAAACAAAATTCGGTTACAATTCGATAAAATCTTGTCATTCAATGTCATGGCTTGTGATCCGTCGCTCTTTGTATTAAGTTTTTCAAGCAATAAGTTTTAGTGCATTACTGGCCCTAAAAGTTGTTTGATCTCCGATCCGATCGTTGGCTGTTGTTGTTGTGGGTCAGTCAGGTGTCGGCCGCACTCATCTGAAGCGGATCCACGTCTGGTACTGCCATTCGAACCCAAGTTATATCTTATTCAAGAGTTTTGTTTAATTGAATCACAACTAAAACACATTTCTGTTTCCGAAAGAATATGTTTTTGTCTCCGAATGAACTGTCAGTTGACTTAATGGTATCGGTTCCGTGACTAACGCCCGAACACCCGACCAGTTTGATCGGACCTTTGAGACCACTCTTTAAGTGTCTAATTGAATGACAAATGTCTTTATCGAAGACAAATCCGATCGTTTCGATTGCTGAACCGTAACCTAAACTGATTTCTTCGTTAATGGATTTTAATCTGTCTTCCGATTGATTATCATTAAAGTCAATGACATAACTAAAGGCTTTGAGATTAGGTCCGGAAAATGTTAGGCAACAGATATAGTCTATAGATTTGTCTGATTTGACACTACTTGTGCTCTCAGAACAGATTAATCTCTCGACAGTCACTCCACCGAAAGCCAGACTGTGTTCACACGTTTGGATGCATTTCTCCAAATGCTCGACATATTCACTGTCAGTCTTAAGTCGACTGAAATGTCCATAAAGTGATCGCCAAATATGAAAGACAAGAACACACTTTGAGCTGTCATTCAGACAAATGTCAAATATTTTTGAGTCCTTATAGAGATTGACTTTAATCCCAGTCAAAGCGGTTGAGATAAATAGGGCTGAGATTCCAGACAACTGTTCGAATTGCGGTTCGGCTTCAATGCCATCAAAAATCGGTTTCTTTTGAATTCGAGTTCCGATTATTTCATTTCGACAATTGATGTGAACTATTGTACTATTGATAGGAGAGGACTGAGTGGACACAAATTGTTGCATTTGATTGAAGTTAAGTTTAGAGAAGACTAGGATTACATTGAAATCCATTAATCGATTGCATCGAACAAATAAATTATAGGATTTGATGATCTCTTCGAAGGATAGGACGAATAGGTTTTGGTATTTGTCGGTGAAGTCTAATAACCATTGGGCGGACAATAACCCGAAATAAAGAGACATTTGAGAAAACGATTGTCTTTTATTAGCGACCAATTGTGCGAATTGTCTCCACTTTGGACACACTTTACTGCATTCGATCACTTGTGATGACGACAACCATTTGAAGATATTGTCAATAATTAAGTAATTATTGGCTAACGAGTGGTTCAGAACGACCTCAAGATTGACGGCATTCCTGCGATTGATTTGAGAGATGTTTAAGACATGCCATCAATGGTTCACTTGATTTATATTCAAAACTATTTTAGGCTATAATTTAAAACTCAAACCAAAAACCATTTTATGGTTGACTTACCTTTGATTGGATTGCGAACAATCGCCCGAAGATATGGTCTCATTAGAAGACATTCTTTTACTTAACGGCACATAAAACAAAACCAATACTTTCTTCTGATTAGACTTCGTTTGATTACATCTTTATTTAGAGATCTTGTGATTAAAAAAACAAAATTCACTTAAAATTTATGCGAAGAGAAGAAAATTAGTGAAAACCTATTAAAAAACTAATGAAATAAACAAATAATTAACTGATAGACCACTAAATGGGATGAACAGGCAATTAATGAGATTATCAAATCGATTAAGTGATTAGTGATTAGACCATCGAAATGATTAAAATTACTTTCAATAATAATCTAACCTTTGATGCAAACGAAGGTCTGATCGCATCAAACGATTAGATAATGTTTGCACAAAATCCAGACTCAAATCCAATGAAACTTTGAGCGCAATATTATAAATACAATTGAGTGTCAAATAAACTCTATTGAGGTATAAATACATTCATATATAGAGAATCTATATTTAAGTTGTAATTAAGTTTAAATTAAATTCAGATTAAATTGAGATTAATTTACATTTAATTACTTGAGTTAGACGTCAATCGGCCGAACATTTCTTCCTTACGTTAATTAAGACGATTATAGAACTATCGAAATGAGTCGTTCGGTAATTACTGTCTTCGTCTGACTTGAAGGCGAGTCCCGGCCAATGGTTGTGACCGAAGTTCATGACACTAATGGCACCGATGAACACAACATTTGGAAAGATTTTGTGGATCAGTTGTGAGGGCTGACCCTCTTTGAAGTGACAATAGCGGTCGAATCGGTAAGGGATTACCCGACAGAAAGCGAACGCAAAGGTTTTTGAGTTTCGGGTGTCGTCCACATCGAACTCAAGACGTGACTTGAATTCGTTTAACAGTCTTTCGGTCGACTCTGGACTTCCGGTTTTCATTTCAATACTACAAGCGCTCACATTCTGACCACTGATGACAATACAAGCAAATGGTTTGTCCGGTTGTCTCGATTGGTGACCGTCGGTGATGTCGACGGCGGCCACTCGTGTGCCGCCAAACGCCAACTTATATTGCATTTGTCTCATGACATCCCACATATGATGATTACAATTATTCCAAATATAATTACCAGAACTGTCCTTTCGGTCAAAGTCTTTGGACGATTCAAAATAGAGAATACATTTGATCTTCGGATCAGCTTTCAGTGATTGACAGATCTCTTGATCGCTATAAATGTCAATCGAAACGCCGGCGATCTTTGGCAGAAGCAAATGTGAGACACCGGCCAATCCATTGCCGGCCGGATATGGACACCGATTGTGGGTCGAAGTGCCGATCACTGTCTGACTCTCGAGATGAATGAACTGACACTCTTTGGGTAAATACTTCCGGTATTTGTCGAGTTTGAGAGCCGAATGCCAGCCCTCGTCCCGACTCAGCTTCGCGTTGAACATCACCACTAAGTCTGGTGTCAACTGAATATCGTTTCGGTAGTAATCACCGAGTCTTTGGACAACTTTATGTCTGTCGCTCAACACAAATGGTTTGTCGCCATTAGTGCTAATCATATACGAGTCCGAAGAGACAGAAGACTCGACCGGAAACCCGAAAAAGAGATGATCGACGAGATGGCGATGACATCGGTGGCGGAGCTCTCGGTCACAACAGTCCCGCCATAGTCTGCACACTCGGGAACTCCTCTTCAGGTCTCGGATCCCATAGACGTGAGCGAAGATCTGTTCCAAAAGCAAGTGATTGTAAACCACTTCTTCCATGTCTTGGAGAAGAGTATTCAGTCTTTGTTTGTGTCTTAGCGTTGAATTAATTTAAGTTAAATTAAATTAATTATAAAACAAACAAATGATTAGACTTTCGGTTAATTTCAGTCATAATTAAAATTAAAGTTAATTTAATTGAAAAATAATAACAAAACAAATGATTTTCATTCAAAACAAATGCCATAAAAACTGAATGAGTTTTGTCTCACATTTGTTGCCGACAGTCGTCACCGCTTTTGCCGAACACTTCAACGGTTGTCGTGTTCTTAGTCTTCGGTCTAAGACTAGTCTTCGGCCCAACAAAACTAAAATATCGCGATAAGACTTGTTTCTAATCTCTCGTTATATAAATTATTTAAATCAAGTCTTTTCGGTCGAAATTTGTTTGATTTAAATGATAGCCGACTGACAGGTCTTTAAAACAAACTTTTTGTTGTCTTTTCCGATCGTTAGGTATTCCCAGACATTGACTGCCTTTACATAACTTTTAAGGAGAAAAAGGTTTTGAATTTTGTTAATTAACTGGAGTTCGGCCTCCATTTGAATCCATCAGATAATCATAATTTTCAAATTATCCAAAAGTTTCGAATAAATTTTGTTTCAAACCCATCAAAATATTCAATATTCTGACTATAACTCGATTATCAAAATTTAAACCTAGATTATAGTTTCTTTAGGTTCTTTTCTAGTTGTCTTGGCTACAGAATAGCTAATTATCAATGTCGTTTGTTTTCCACAATGGAATCTTCGCAACATTTAATTACAAAACAGTTAGAATCGATCAATAGTTGGCTTAATTAAGACAATTAGAGTCCATTTGTCCAATCATTTCAGACTTCACTCCCTTTACAATCAATATAATGATCGAAACAAACATTTTTCAGTCTAAACTCGAATATGTGTTCACCGAAAGAGAAACTCTGTGACAGAAATTTTGTGTTACCATAACTATATTGAAAGTTATATAACATTTCGTTTATTCATTTAATGCTTGAATCGCCTGAAGAGAGAAATGCTTTTCACAACGCGTTTCTGTAATAGAAATATAAAGCATTTATTTAATGGAAAGAAGTCTTACGAAAAGCAAAAACAGTAATACACTCGATATGAAAGTCTGAAAATAGTTTTTTATGTAAAATAACTTTTGGGCTTAAATAAGAGGTTCGAAGAGAAATACCTTAACAATTGAAGCGATGTTTCCCATGAATCCCATGATATGACCAAATGAGCAAAAATTTCATTTCTTATGGTTTCGTTTCGATTCATTTGGCTTTGAGTCCGACCCTTCCCTAAGAATCGGTGGGCTCTGACCAAAAACCTTTAGTTTAATGCCGTCTCACAAGTCGTGAAAATAGTTATTAGTCTCTTATATCCCAACATCTATTCGATAGTCAAGTCTTCGATCGGTTTTATCGCTCGAAAAACAAAAGGAATTCTCATTCCTATTATCCATCGCTTTCTTTTGTGTTATCAAAACAACTATATTATAGACAATATTCTTCAGTTGGCAAACAAACAGATGACAAACAGGTAGTAATCATTTGTCTGAAATGATGGTCAAAAGTAATAAAAACAGAATTCCTTTTCTATTCTTTTTAGGGCTTATTTAGGGATTTATTCTTTTATTCTGAGGCGTCAAAAGTCGGGCCCAACTCTCAAATTCATTATAATGAAGGTGAATATTAGCGTCATTTGGGTGAAGAGCCTAATAAAAGCAAATTTGCAAGTTTTGTCAGCAGTTTCTTCGAATTCCTATCTTTATATGGCTTTTGAGTGGATTTTATTCTTTGCTTTTTATGAGTAATTTTCTATTATATGTCTTATTAGGCAAAAGCCTAACAATCTATCGTTAAATGCATTCGTTGTACTGAAAAATACATTTATTGTATTTGCAAAGAGTGGCGAATCTATTATGTATTAATGGAAGGGAGGCTTTTCATAGCATATTAAACGACATATTAATATTACGACTATAGACACATAGACTCGGAGCAGATCTCCCGTTCCCCGGCTCTCGACTCGACATCTTTGAGGCTAATGAATGACAAAATCGATACGAAGACAACATATGCTGCCATTAGAGGTAAAAGTGCTCTCAATTGTCGAATAATATACTTCAAGGAATAGATTTATAGTTATTTCTGCATAACTATTGCCTATTATTAGAATTTAGTGCCGAAAACTATTGCCAGAAGTTTGTGAGCTTTGGGTTTTGAAATTTAACTCAAGTTCTCATCAATAAAACAGAATTATCGGCGATTTGAGTCTCGATTTGTGTCCTCCCACTCGAGAGGCATAAAACACGAGCCGGCAATTGGTCTGAAACCCGAATTATCCATCAATGAATCACATTTTACTCGAAGCAAAAATGTTGATTTGCCTCAAGAAATCCAATGCAAATGTGTTTTCAATGCATTTCCTATTGAAGTAAACATCTGTCCAAACGATCTCATGTCTGCCATCAATCCCTTTAATGCCCGTAAGTCCGACCCTTCGATAGCAATGACCATCAAAACCATCCCAAAAGTTCTCGACTTTATGTTCAGTCGTCTCAATGTCTAATCGATGGGAATATGTTTTGAGGAAACGGTTTAAAACTAATGCAATAAATGTCAAACTCTAATGAATGTTAAGTTTTGGCAAAACTTTTTGGTTGACAAATGACGACAATTTGTTTTGAGCAGAAAATTTGAACCGATATTTAGACAAAATTAGCACTTTTTCGGTGAAGTAATGGCAGTGAAAGCATGAGAATGTTTATGGCAAAGAATTACCATAGAATACCATAAACATAATTGAACAATGAATATAAGAGATAATCGTTTTTCGATGCGTTTTTATGGCTTACTTGCCATCCGAGAGCATATAAAATACTCAATTCATCGAAATTACTCCAAACACTCGAGAATTAGAGGAAAGACTAATCTCTGTTTCGCATGTGATTCGGGTCTGACTGAAGGCATACCTCACTTCTAAAGATCGCAATTTGTAAACAATAGACTCTCAGCTCTGCCTTCCCTGCGATCAGTCTTCCCGTCCTTTCCTCTCACTCTCCTTTCGGCTCAACTCATCTCAATATTTCTTTTTCTTTCACATTTCACTCCTTTTCCGATCGTTTTTGCCTAAACTGAACCCAAGTTTCGCATAACTATTGCTTTATTACTCCAGTGTTTCACTCATTGGCTCTAATCATGAATAATGGATTAATTTGAGTGAACGTACGGAACGGCTCCCAAACCACTCAATCCTAACTTAAGACTCAATTTTTATTTCTATTTATACCAAACAATTTTGATCCAAAACAAGAGCAGAGAAGAGAGAAAATTGAATTCATTGGCGAAACAATTTATCTCAACTAAAAGCAAAACTAAAAGTTTTTCGTTAAATAAGTTCTTCTAATTTGTTCTGTTCTTCGCTTCCACTCAAGCCTTTCAACAACGGAAAGAGGGGTCGAGACTCGAGACCGAGACTTAAAGCTAAATAACAGACTATAAACAAGACTAACAAATAAATTGTTGGACCGATCGACCAATCGTTGAATCGATTATTGATTTGTCTTTCAATCAATAAATTGTTGGCCAAAACGTATTAAACGAAAGAAACAGTGAAACAGTTTTGGGAAGGAATGAAGAAGTGAGCAAAGAATAGGAAGGAATGCCAAGGAATGCCAAATCATGAAATATATCCGTTTAAGAGAAGAAGTAATCCGATCGCAACGATTTGGACGGGAGAGGAGAGGGAGAAGAGGGAGAGGGAGGAGGAGATTGACCTAACTCTCAATATGTTCATTCAATCAGAGGCACTCAAATCGGCGGAAATTATGACATTCAGGGCTTCGGAACTCTTTTAGAGCTCTTTTAGGATATAATTCTCGTAAAGAACTCAAGTATTAGAAGAAGTGTTAGACGAAGAAGACTTCACTATAGCTCACAATTGAAAAGAATTGAATTTTTCTTCTCATTTCAAGGCATTAACGAAACGACTTCTCAAATACAATGAGAAAATACGATACATCTGTGCGGTCCGTATCGTCGAAGAGGGAACTATTAGAACACAGCATCCGATCCTATGGTCAGCACTCGTTAAATATTGACTCAAACGAGTTCAGACCTCAAGACAGACATATTTTCACGGTTTGACTCTTTCATGGGTTATCTCTCCCTTCACTTAATTGAAAATAGTTTCCTGTATTGCAAACCAAGCGATACTTATTTCAAATATTTGTCAAACATTGAAATTTCAATTAAATTATGCAAACAATTCAAACGATGTAAACGATGTGAAAGATGTGAAGAAGCAAATTATGACATTGAAGGCGAGGTGGAAATCGTGGACTGGGCTCCCACTCTTCACAATGGGCTCCAGTTTTAATGGAAATAACTGTATTTTATTGCTTTCATTTCAAATTCATTTCAAATGACATTTGGGTTTTATTAATAAAAGCTTTTATTGTAATTATGATAATAAGTTTTAAAAGAGAATTATTGGTAATTAAAATTAGACAAACACTGAACTCATGCGGAGATCATTGGCGCCAAAAGAATAGACGGAATTGGGATTAATGTACGGAATATTCTGTTGCCGTAAAGCTTGCAATCACTGAATGTTAAAACTTTTGGTTTATATCTCTCAATATCTCTCAATTGTCTGCGAACTGCACATAACATGAGCGATGATATCACCTGCACTTCGATTCGTGAGTCGACAGCATTGGGAAACAGACATACCGTGCCTTACATTAGGCCAAACACGAAGAAAGTCTGCATTAGTTCGTCAGTTGCTATGGTTTAGTGAAATATCGATCGATGTGTTAGTCTTTCCGGAGCCAAGAGTGAGGTTCTCAGCACCCGATGACTCATCCTATCCTACCTGTCATTGCAATCGGCGACGACTGAACCAAATTCACCGAACTATCTGTTGTCTGAACGCGATTTAGAGGTTCTCTCCAATCATTACCACACCATTACTTGATTTCCTTTTAGGGATGCCATTAAAACATCGGCCGTCCGTTCGGTTTGACTGCATTTCTCGCCTTTATTTATGACTTTTTGTCTCAAATCAGAACTAAATATAATAAATTGAAACGAAAAAAAGTCTTTTCAGTACAATCGGGAGATCAAAGTCACTGAATTGGATTTGAAACAAAAGTCAGCAAAACTGGCGGACAATGAAACTCAACTAAAATTACACATTATTTTTAGTGATTGTGTGTCGGATCTGAAAAATAGTGTTCGGACGACACTTTTGTTCCAATACATGGACTCGATATTAGCATTATTTCCCACAAATCCTTTTCCAAGCGTTCGTATTATCCATCAAAAAGCAAAATAATGATTGTTTGCTATCGAAAGCAAAGTGTAATATAGGGAACAAAAAAATCTGAACTTCGATCTCAAAACGTGAGAATAAATGTATTTTTTGCTTAGACTTCACTTTTTCTGCCTTTTTCTGAGCCATTCTTTGGGAAAGATTTTACATAAAGTAAAGTAAAATATAATCTAATTTTGACTGAAAGTGGACGCAAACAGACTCGCACTCAAAGGTCGGCGAACGGTATCATAAAGTAAAGTCAAATTGACGGCAATTTTCATTCTCCGTATGTAAGACATTGAGAATATATGTTAGGATTGAAGCAAATTATGCCAATTGTGAGGATAAGAAGATAGGAATGGCATAGGAATGGCAATTGTCTGCGAGAATACATTCAAACAACTGCTCCACAAGTCGTACAAATAGATTATGAATGCGATCGTCGGCTCCGGAATCGCATCAAAACTTCATTTATTAATGATCTGATGCTTTAGTGAACATCTTTGGTAATGGATTGCCAGTCGACCCACTGTTCCACTGGCAGTCCCTCCTCTGAAAGCATGCATTTTCTGATTATATTAAAAGATTTGTCACTTCAGCGATAAATAATGTGTTGTGGAGTCACTCCAATGATTAGATTAGATTGTGCTCGAACTCCACTCCAGTCTCGAGACTCGAGCCTCAACTATACTATTCTCCAGATATTCATAATTTACATAACTCTGTGTTTAGATATGACTTAAACTCTTCCATAAAAAAGTTCATTAAAATCATTAATTTGTGGAAAATGACTAAAAGTGTGATAATTATCTCGTATTTAGTCCGGGAGTGGAAGTACTGAAGTACTAAACCATCAATCTATGGGAATATCATTGAATTAACAGCTGATAAAAGGAGATAACGGACAGACGTCGAGCGATGATTTGCGGCAAAGTCTCGTATAATGTCTTCGGTGAAGAATAATAATAAGAATGAAGAGCCAGAGATGGCTCAGAGGGCTGTCAACAGACATACACAACAATGAAATGGAAATACTTTTGGCACAAATCGCTTATGAATTAGTTGGCACTGAAATGCCTGAAAAGCATATATGAATTGTATTACTCGTCTCTCCGTCTCCTACCGTGAGATTCTCATTAATCCTGTTCGGGGGTCCGCCCGACCAAACACTTTCCATAATTCCCAACAGAAAAACCCAATTGAAGACTAGTTTTGTGATAGTCTTGTGATTCGCAATAACTTATTGCCTAATAATAAACTTCAAACTCATACCAATAATAATTATGTCTACCTTTCGATCGATAGTATCTATCAATTTATTCTTTTGTCATAATGTAATCAAAATATTCCGAAATCGATCGGTCAATAAAGAAAGTAGTGTTGGGTTTTGGCCTCAGATTTGCGCAATTGATTCCCATTTAGGATCAAAACGACTGAAGACAACGGAAGACAACGGAAGTCTAAAATTAAATGAATTGTGGAAATCGAAAGCAATTGAAACAAAATGTCAAAACATATCACGAATGGCCAAAACTGATGATACAATCGGTAATCCCTCTGTCATTCAAATCTATTGTTCGAAAACATTTCAAAATTGGATTCGAGTTCAGGCCTTCAATTGGTGTCAGACCTGCAAAATGACAAATTCATTGGTGAAAATCGGAAAATGTTAGCCACAGTTTGACGTCTAGTTTGTTAAAAAGCGGGGAAAGACTAGACTTCAGTAGCACTTCTGGAGTGGCGGTGAGCACATGCCATGAGCACATGCCATGTGTGGTCTTTCCTCTGGAACTGGCATTACTGGCAAAGAAGGGTCGGACAGTTGGGTCTAAAATAGATTGAGTGTATAATGAAGTTCATTGTAATCGTTGAATAACATAATATCAATGGGTTTGCGAACAACTTTACGCTATGTCTGGTCTGACGGCCGGTCCGTCACGACTACTGCCTATCGGGAACTGAAAATCCATTCCACTCTTACCTCCTCTTTGTTTGGACAGAGAATTGTTAGTCATTTACCTTAAAATATTGACGAACAGTAAACAGTGGTTTAATTTAATTATGAAAACCCATTGCACGGGTGTCTCCATAAGAGTGAGACTGATTAGAATCGAATCAAATTTCACTATTAGTCTAATATAATGTGGTTCACAATGGGCTCAAACGGCAATGAATTGCCCACAAGAACTGAAAATTATAAGGCGGACTATTTCTACCCCAAAGAAACAGCAATTTTCTATTTATCAACGCTTTTCATTCAAATATAAAACATTTATTATATAGACTTTGTTTGATATAAAACTCCGAATAAACGAATATTATATAACTTTTTGTATTAAAAAGCAATTTTCGCTATAATTCAGTTCATTTGGTTTGAAATCCATATCCAGGAAGAAATTTGAGAAATGTTGTCTACCTTTGGATCTCATATTCTTTGAGATCGACTCTGATCTGTAATTTCTGCCAAAATATAAACCATTATTTGGATATCATTTCGATTGTTATTTCTGTTTATTCTTTGGTTTTAATGGAAAAGTCTTGAGTGAAGACGACATGCAATCGATAGCAACCGATATCATGAACTGTCAGTAATGCCTATTGTATTCATCGCATTGTAATTCAATTCAATTATTATTTCTTAGTTAATATTATTCATCGTTAGGAACAATGAATTAATTTAAATGATTAACCCATGCGTTAAATTCAATGACATTCAATCGGCTCAAAGACATGACATTCAAAGAGCACTGAATTTAGTTATTTTTGGTATTAAGAGAAATAAATTTTGTAATTCAAAGCAATTCATAGCAATTTAGAGCATTTCTATTTGGCATTAACTGTGAGTTCGGCTCAAAAATAAAATTTTATTACACAAAATCAAAATATTTATCACGAAATCGGTTTCTCAAATACGAATTCCTTTAAAGTAAAAGAGCCCTTAAATTAAAAATAATTATCGCATAATTAAGAAGGCATTAGTCAAACAGAAAGGACTGGATATCGATAACAGATTTCTTCTGAAGCAATATTTGCACTAAAAATGTGTTAATTCGTGTCTTGTTTTGGATAAATGAGTGACTGATTAGTAATTTTCGATTTTAAACTACATTTTATATTCGAGTAAATAGTATTTCATTAATGGAAAATGAATTTAAAGTCGATTCCGATTCGAA
The DNA here is from genome assembly GCA_034689365.1 of Liebstadia similis. Lineage (NCBI taxonomy): Eukaryota > Metazoa > Arthropoda > Arachnida > Sarcoptiformes > Liebstadiidae > Liebstadia > Liebstadia similis. The sequence continues at coordinate 12,119 of JAQGAJ010000574.1, forward strand.
TCTCTGATTCATAATTCATTAGTTATTCCGAATGAATATAATTTATGTCATGAGAAGAGATAATCGCGGTTTAGATAAGTCGATAACGAACTCCGAATCTTCGGTTACAATGAAATGGTTTTACCTTTTTTGGTGAATTCCAATTCAATTTTTCCTCGAATGATAGACATCACAAGTAATGATACGCTTGAGTCCAATGTAAGACCAAATGAGAAATGGCTTCGGAAGTGACTCAAAATCCAATCGATTAAAGTGCCAACAAATTAAGGATAAGATAATTATTTAAATCAATTACAAACTGACATAAATAGCTTTGAGATCAGATAAGAGTTAATGGATAAGTCGGGTAAATATTTGATTCGATTGATGGATCAATTAAGGAAAGAAAAGTTTCCAAAAGAAGATAAAGTTTTCGGTGAATTCTGTTTGAATACATTATTGAACGCGTGGACCGAATGAACGCCACTTTTGGTATTAAAAAATTTCATTTTATTTTTCTCTTTTCGTTCGGAGTTTTGGTTTTAGGTCTAGATTTTCAATATAAACGACGCTATGCTTTGATCAATGAATGAGAGAATGGATGGAAAACTCGATACCTATTCGGCCGATGAATGAATGGCTCAGAGAAAACATATTTTGAGTAATGTTTTGTGAATTTTAATAAAAATGATATCAAAGTTATATTAGATTTCGAAAATATAAATCTTAAATATAAGGATTTTCTCAAAATACAAATAGCGATCGATATTTAGTTTTAAAGCGAATCTCGAGGTCTTTGCGTTCATTGCTTTCGATATCATTTGAGAATATTTGATATCATTTCTAAGTTTTAAAAGATTTTCAAAATTGCAGACAAAATAGGTTTCCGCTTAAGACTAAACCCAAACGACTCTCAAATAACTAATAATGAAAAATGATTTTCGATTGTCTTCACTAATGTTCGGCCAATCGTTGGGCCAATGATTAAAATAAAATATCAATTAATTCTCTAAAAGTCTATTAATTTTGATATTTTTATTAATTATTGTTAGAATTGATTCCAATTTATTATCGGTTAATATCTTTTCGATAACAATCTTATCTTAAATATCGACGAAAACTCGTTTAAATTAATATTTATTAATTCAAATTCAAAACAATGATTATTAATAACAATCATTTGTAGCGATAATTCATAATAAGTCGATATTTTTCAAAATAATGATTGCTCTGGATATTCGACAATCGGGTTAACTGTTAATAGATTGCGAACCAATTCTGAATCCATTGCTCTTAATATCACATTAGATATTATTTTTATCTCCGGATATAAATATGGAAATTAAAGTTAAAACCAAATCTATGTTTAGGTAATCAAGACTAAGAAAATTTATGCTCTCTTTGGCTCAGATCTCAATGGTCTCAACGATATCAACGATACCCATGATCTCAATGATCTCAATGATTGTGCGAAACGCAAATCGCGGAATCACTTCGATGTGAATTCCATTACCAAACATATTATAATTTGATATTCCGTTTGCATTACACGGAAATCAAATCAAAATTTGTTTCTTCATTGCATTAGATTTTGTTTGACTTCTGATGACTACTGTCTATATGTCATCAGAAAGAGTTCAAAACACATGAGATTCACATAAGTTTACCGATTATTGTCGGTCGTAAAGAAACCCATGACTGAGTCGACTGAATGGTGGGTCAAAAAACTCAAATCTAAACCACAATTATCTTTTGGGATGTTTTTGACCAGAATTAAGCCATAATTACGACTAAATTTAACCAATTTTCCTGGTTTTGGGCAATTTTTGAGTATCCTCTTTATTATCTGTGTATTTAAGGCTTCATTTATTCTTAAGTCGAGTATTTCGTTCTTATTTATAACGATAATATTATTATATTTGCGTTACGTT
>JAQGAJ010000575.1:0-14028 GCA_034689365.1 Liebstadia similis
ATAGTATTGATTTTTGAGACCCTCTTCAGCAGGAATTTCGCAAAATCTCCATTAGAAACGAAAGTTTCCCTCTAGGGCTCAGACGCAGAGCCAATCATTTGACTCTAACTTTAGGCAAATAATCAATAAAATTGTTAATTTATTGTCGACGGACTATATTTAAAGCGATTTTATTCTTAATCTAATTTAAATTAATGTTAAAATAGAATAAAATAGAAATTTTATTTAAAATGGGATAACTTTACATAAATTAAGCGATGATAATATGATAAATGGTAAGTTACCACCATTTTCTTTTTGAAAATGAGTCTTAGTTCCCAATAGAATCACGATTAAAGCCCAGCCCTAGAAGTGGTTTAGTTGTCCTAAACCAAGAGCTTTGCGATCGCTTTGGGACTCCTTATCCTTACCGACATATTTCAAGACGACTTACGGTCACGTCTTTAACGAAATCTATACCTGAGGTCTATATCTTAACAATTTGGAGATCAAAAGAACTTTAGAATAGAGTACTTTATGAATCATAATGAGTGTAATGACAAAAGTGATCCCAAACTGGAATAGTTTCCGACATTTCTCCAAAGCTTTACTTCAAATCCTATTTTCGTCCAAAAGTTTTGACTAAATCTGTACCTAATCTTTGACACTCTTTTGATTACCTATTCTTAGATCTGTTTATAGCCAAACACTTAATCTTATTCTTCAAAAATGCAAAATCTCTCTAATATTTACATAACGTGATAATAAAAGAACAAACGACGAGTTAATAAAACCATAGCTTTTAGATAAGTTTTGATAAGTATTTAACACAAAATGGGCTTTACTTTCATGTTTAGAAGTTTTATTAGATTTATTTTCGGTAATAAATGATTGCGTTTATGAGACTAAAGATATGAACGAACGAACATCTTATGGTCGTCTATGAAAGCCAGGAGTTGTGAAATGTTATTGCATTCGAGATATTTAATTGAATTAGTGTTTAGTTAAATCAAATCCAATGAATCAGTGAATCAAAGCTTTCAGAAATTACTTTATGATAACTAATCGATTGGTTTCGCTTTATTTGCCCTCAAATTGATCGACAGATTAATCATAATTTGCTAAACGATGTTCTCTAATATAGATTGAATGAATAAAAGAATGGATTTCAATACTAATCAATCAAATTTAATTTGATTTCAATTAAAAACGATCCAAAGCTAACCATTTTAACCATTTTAATCACACAATGGAAAAGGTTTCCAAATATTTAGAGAATCAACTTTTCATTTTCCAATTTCTAAACCCAATGGTATTCGAGAAATGTTTGATTTGTGAGTTCATTGGCCATTAGATTGGATTAGATTGGATTCAAACCATGTGATTATGTTCGACAAAATGTAGTCGCGATTACTTTTATGATTGACTACAAACCTAAACCTAAATCTCTTTCATTTATGTCTCAATATTTAACTTAAATTTAAATTTAAAAGTTATTTCAAAGCTATAGTTCATGAATAGCATGAGTAAAGTTATGCAATTACGAGAGGGTTCACACACAAGAGGTTCGTAATAGAGTGTTGGATGTGGTCTGAGAGGGTCTGAGAGTGGGTCTGAGAGTTGGTCCGATCGGTGGAACTGTTGCAGTAATAACGATAGCATTTTTGTGTACGACATCAACAAAAAAGTGACACAAATGTGTGCGAATCTATTACAACAAAAGTCTGTTTGCATGACTGACAGACCGAAAACGCGGTTCGAAGACTGTTCTTACAGATAATACTCAGACTTTTGAAGCACATCTGAAAAGACTGCGCCAATGCCTCGATTGGCGAGTTTGGCAGCCGTTTCCACTCCACTCATGACTTCGCTCTCAGCCAACGGTCCAACACATCAAACGAACGAATGTTTGAACGAATTGTGGCCATAGTTTGCCTCTGATCTGATCACTAGGTTCTGATCACTACAATCCCTCTCTTATCCCAATATTGTCTCTCTTTTTATGACTTCAAAGCCTAAGCTCTTTTAGGATAGACTTAATTGACTGGTCTTTCATTAGAATCGCATCTCTATTGCCATACAATGAGACTCTATTTCAATGACTTATCGACGTCTTTACAAACCATTGATATTCTTCTTCGGCATTGTTTCGGATTCCCGAGAATTTAACTATCATTAAAGACATTAGAGTCGAATCCTATGGCAAAGACTATAACTTTGTTAATAGACTTAATTGAAGGCAACGACAAATAAATAGTGAAATACTCAGTCATTCAATGATTGAGTGAAAAGAGCGAACGTTTTCTTTATCGATCAGTTTTTGCGCAAAACCTCTCTATTCGTGCGATTATATGGCAGTAAAACTATTATTAGGAGAAAACACACATAAAGTGAAAGCATTGCGTTGAAAGGTCTCACTAACCGACCGACTCATTCAAACTAATGTAATCTAATAATTATTGTCCATTTGCTCAGACCTGCCATAACTGGCATAACGTGATCATCTCATTCGAAGCACGTCCGCACTCATACAACATATAAACCTTATCAACGATCTAATAATTTACATTATTATGGCCTCAAAATTCTTAGTTAGAACTTAGAAGTTATCAAAAGCTGAGGAGTGGTCTCATTGTTTGCCAGCAATTCATTAGTAAATCGTTTTGAATCGGTTTCACTCAGCACTCAAACTCCCAAAGAGTCTTGTATTTCGAATCCGTAACCGTTTGACGACATTGTCGTAGGAATTAGTAAATATCGATCGCAAGGTTTAAATATCGGAGTTCACAAACACATGATTTGGTCTTCAAAAATGAATTATTTAGATGTTGTTTCAGTTAATTATGGCTTATGTTTAATATTACCAAAACTTTAGAACTCGTTATTTCTAATTTGGAACCTTTGAAATTGTTTTTTGCATATATATCGTCGAATTAAAGATCATCATTATTATCATGATTTGGGACGAATGGTCTATAACAACAATAATGATAGGTTCGAGTCTTCGAGTCTTTCAATTGAATTCCGAAATCAAGTTTCGTGTAAAACAGAGTAAAACCTTTTCGTAAAACCTATTCGTATAGAGATCTGAGATATACTGAAAAATGTTGGCCCGAAATAGAAACCAAATGACAACCGAAGAGTCAAAGAAGCGCCAAAAGAAGTATCGGAGGTAACCATAGAGGCAACCAAAGAAGCGACCATAGAAGCAGTCAAATGCCACCAAAAGCAGCCGAAAGCAACCAAAAGCAACCTGGGCTATTTTTAGCACTTTACGTAATGTCGACTCCGCTCACAGTTTTTAAAAGCGAATCTATTCTCAAAAAAATAATTTAAAAACTATTTCAACACTCGTTTAATGAATTTGAGTGTCGTTTCATTGAAAACTTAATTCTATTTGAAGTTAAACTCATTTGAATTATAGAAAAGTTTTGATTTGAAGGCAAACCGAAAATATTGTTGAGGTTTTGGTTTAATTGGTTGAAAATAATTGGCATTCAATGTTCAGATATGCCTAACATATCCTTACATATCCTGAGTGAAGGAAACTGAAACCAAAATTAAGGAAACATAATAAGTGAGTGAAAGTAGAGTAACATTTGTTGGAAACGGTGAACGAAATGCAATTGAAATCGCGAACTAAGCATATCTCTCAACGGCGCCACTCATTTGATTCAAAGATATTTCGTATGATTTAATAAATTAGTTAACGTTTTTGTCTTATGTCAGTTCACTCAAAGCAAAATTCTGGGATTTTTGCCCATTTTTATGAAAAACAAAACTAAATTGCGCTAAAAGTCTGAGGTTTTTAATGACATACAAGAAAAAGTTTGAGATCACGAGTGTTCGCAAACGGTGTTCCGGTTTTAGTGCCTCAACACTCGATTATTCCGATTCGTTCACTAGTTTTGCTAACTTTTGTTCGTTTTGTTCTCCAATAAGACGTTTACTTACTTTTAATAAATTTTAATTTAAAAAATTATTGAATTAAACGGAAATCAATCAAAGGGTTTGAGTTGACTCACAAAAGCAAAACTTTTGCGAAATAATCTTCTTTTTCGACAGACATTTATCTATTTTCCTATAAATTAAAATAACTAATTACCAGTCAATTATTAATTAGCAAACCATGAAAATTCAGTTGAATTTAATCATTAGAAACACTCGGTTGAGATCTCGGTTGCAGTTTATGGCATCTCATATCATGTTTATCATTGATATTCAGGTGAAAGTCATGCGAATTCTCCATAAAATGCCATAAAATTTTAATACTTTGATAAGGTTTGAGACCTATAAAAAATAATTTGATCCCATGTTTAGTTTGTTCTAAAGGTGAAAAACTTATGGGAAAGAGATTCACATTTCTTGATAACCTATAAACTTAGTAATTAATACATTAAAGCCTTTTGAGAGCGCACGTGATCTCCGATTTGAAATCGCATGGTTTGAAAGGTGAACGAGATTTAAGAAAATTGATCGAAATTGATTCAAATTGAACTGATCCGAGAGATTCTAAACAAAGAACAAGAAGAATGACCGCAACCGCACTTCTGGTCGTTACCATTTGCAATCTGGTCTCACAAATCACTTCTTCGCCAAATGTAATGATCTTTTATCTAAGACTAACCCAACAATTAATTAATGCATTTTACAAACCGAAGACTGATTCGGCAATCAGTGAAACGGAAGTCACAGAAGGGGATAATGTCTCGAGTCTTCGCCAAATGCTCGATAACCAGAAGTCAGAACTAACCTCTTCTTCAATGTTGTTATGGATCAGCTCTACTCTGAACATAACTCTTCATCAGTTGATTATCATTTCGATCGGTCTTTTAGTTTCGGTTATGATTTTCAATATAATTATTCTTTCAATTGAATGGAATATTTTGATTAATATGCGGAGAATTGAAGTCCTCTGACATTTGATTTGCAAACTCTTTTACAATTCAAATATATTCCCAATAAACCAAACTTTCAACCAATCGATTGTCAGTTTTTCGCCCAAACTCTCCAAAAAAAAATCGTATAAAAAGTTTTCTTTCATCTCAAACGTGTAATGAACACGACTTGAAGTTATCGTCGAATAAGTGAATTAAATTAGTTAATGATTTGTCGGCTTTTATATGCTATAGAAGTGAGAGAAGCGATCGATTAATTGCAATGAAAATTGAATCAAAGCTTCAAAACATTTTAGTCTTGTTTGTCGTCATTCGGAAGAGAAATGCTTTTAGTGATAGCGTTAGAGTCAGTGCCGATAGTATTGGCCCTCAAATTGTATTTCATGTGATTTCCTTAATATTGAGCTTAAATGAGAACAATTGGATGGAATTCATGTATCTATTAGTGGCTTAACGAGAATATCCTATATTAGCGCACATATCGACTCTCAATCAAATGAGGGCGAAGTGCAGTGCAAGGGAGGGACCGAACAGACGGGCGAACGGAACACAGGCTCAGGGCCTCCGCCGGAGTCAATGCCAGAATGACTGCCGGAGTGTCTGAGCCCTAAGCCATCAAACGATGTCTGACTCGACTCAACTCTCGCCTCGACTTTGATTAGTTATAATTGTAATTCAGCGCACAATAAGAGACAATATATTACCGTCTCTTCAAATAAGTTTTGATCACTGGTTCGATACGACTCACCATAAAAGTGAATCTCATTTCCAAACATTTAGCGCTTTGTTATCATTAAAACTAAACTTCCCTTAAATTACTCTAAAGTGAGATAATTATCGCATAAAAAGTCATTTATGGCCACAAATGACTGAAACGATCGAAACAAATAAGAAAATTGTTTTTATGTTTATATCGAAAATATTTTAATATCTTTTCTCCGATGCTTTCAAAAGATATTATTTGATCGCAAGAATTGAATGCAAAAGAAATGTGATCTCAGCTCAGCTTTCCTTTAATGCCTAACACAAAGCCGTATCCGAGCGCTGGTATGGAATGGAATGGAACGGAGCGCTCACTGCCTGTGCTCTGCCTGTGCTCTGCCTGTGCTCTGCCTCTACTTTCATGGCTCTCCTGTGCTGTGCCTCAACTCTGCCGTGATATCCATTTCGTGACATTCGTTAGCCAAAAATGGTAAAAATGGTAGAACTGGTAGGGCTTTAATGTATTGAACTTCTCTCCAGTTCTGCCTGTTTTCACATACAACACACCATAACATAATTGTGTATTAAAGCGGACGCACAGACACAGAGGGAGAGCCAGGGAGGGAAAGGGAGAAGGCTTTCATATGGGAGAGTAATGACGAGAGAGCGGAGAGGGAGAGAGAGGGAGAGAGAGACCATAGTTGAAAGAGAGGAGGAATAGCAGTGAGAAATGTAGATAAGGTTGTGTAGAGTTGTGTTAGAGCTGAAGTGCTGTGTTGTGCAGTGTATGCCAATGTATGGCCAGAGCTGTGCCACTACTGTCTCCCCTATTCCTGTGTGTGAGTCGCGCCCAACACTTGGCATCGATTTTGTGTTGTGCTCTGCAGTAGAGCTGTGTCTGAGCTAATGCTGTTGTGCTCTCATCTGTTTCTCTCTTAGATTCCCTTTGAATGAGCTTTGCTTTTGAAGAGTTGGTCCAAAATTTGCTGATATTTCGTAATAATGTAGTTATGTTTGACTCGTGAGTGACTGTGAGTGCGCGCAGACGTCCACTCAATCACTGATCCATTACTAGAGTATTGCAAATGTCTTTGTATTGATATCTCCGTACATATCAATGAGACATCCCTTTACTTATTGGCCGTCACTGTAACTGTCCTTAACTGTACTGACACTCAGCACCTGTGCTATCACTCGTTCCCCTTCAGACCCCCTCTCGATCCGCACATCTCTCCCAACGCGTGTTGACATCACGCGTAAACTCGGGTCCCCTTCTATACCCTCTTCTATGCCCTCTATGTCTCTCTTTTATGTCTCGGTATTCGCTGTTAAGAGCATTCTCTCACTTAAGCTCTGATATAATAACAGTTGGTTTCATTCAAAGGGATGTCATCTCTGATTAGTTATCTGAAGAACCAGTGATTCCAGTGATTGATAGCATCGGCGCTCGTCTCACGAGAATCGCCGTAATCACAGATCGATTCGCTGAAGAAGTTCTTCATTTAATAATTGCATTCAAAATAAACATTTCTCTCGATCTCTGCTTTCTATAAATAATGGTTAAGAAGAAGAAAACTGTTTCTCCAGAAGTAAACCAATTCATAACACTTTCCTTATCTAAAGTTCTTTTTCTTTTGTAAATAAAGTCAAAACAGAATTCATCGACACTTTCTCAAGAAGTGAGCACAGAATTGATTGACGATATCGGAGCTGATCCGTCAGAACCGACGCAACCGATTGGTGGCACCGGTAAAGGCATTCCTCCCTTCAAAAGCAAGGAATGGGTTTCCACTCGTTATTACAATAATTCAAAGAAAGCAAAAGTTTGGAAAAGTCTTAAACAGATCCTCTCGAGTGAGAAGACATCAGTGATCGGCTTCTCGTATGCATCCCTCGATTGCGGGCCCTCTCGAAAACCGGCCAAAAAGTACTCCGACTTGAGTGGACTGCCGGCCAAATACAAGGACCCGAGCACTCAATTACTTTATCATAATTTAGATGAATTTGCATTAATTAAGACCTTCTCTAATGATATAATTAATGGTTATTTGGAACTAAGGAAAGCAAATGTCTGAATGTATTTAAATGTTTGTCATTTCAATTATTTTTATATAATTCTTATTTAAATATTTTTTGGCTTTAATATTGATTTTATATTAAACTTAAATCCAAATCCAAAAATTGAATTGAAAAAAGTTTGAGAGCTATGACTCCCTCTCTGAGCAAATGATGAGTTCCACCGAACCCGCACTCTCTCAGCGACACAACTGTGCCATAGATGGCAACCAATGAACTAATATTTCATAATTCAGTTAATTATTAACTTTATTTTAATTAAGTTAAAAACTATTTTTATTTCGTCTTCTCTTAAATGCATTTCAATCAAAGATATTTCAAAATCTTTAAAAACAATTTATTTAGAATAGTATTTACAAGATTTGAATTCAAACAATAAATGAATTGAAAAAGTGATGAAATGATGAATTGAATTGTAAATGAGATTCAAATCTATGTTTCACTGGATTTCGCGATTTCCGACTTATACTTATTGATCGCCTCTTTGGCCACTTTTAACCTTTCCTTCAAATCTGTGATTTCGAGCCTCACTTTGTTCTTCGCGTTCAGAATAGTATTGAGAGTTCTTTCCTTTTTGTCTTCGAAGTCGGTTTCGTGTTTGAACTGTCCTAAAGTCAATTGTCTATTAGTGGATAAGAGTTGAGACATCATAACCGACGGGTCTTGGAATATGATCTCGTCGTAGAACTCGGAGACCAAATGCTTCTTAATGTTGATCACATTGTTATCGGTTTGGAAGAGCTTTAAGATGTGGTATATAGTGACGGGTCGTTCGTTTGGATCAATGAAATAGATCTTAATGACCACTTCGAACTCTCCCCAACCCGTTTCGGTCACTTCGTACGGCGGTTTAGTCACCATTCGGTTCGGATTGGCGTAACTCTCGTGTAGTTTGAAATGAACTTTCTTGACATATGAAGACATGTCTTCATTCTTGTATGGCTTCACATAGACTGTCCATTGATGTGTGTGTCCATCTTCTTCCCGCTTCTTGCCGAAGTACTTGGCCACATTGCCGTACACGATAGGCTTCACCACAGTCGTCCCCTTCACCCGACCGCCAGAGTCCGGTCCGTATTCACTGATCTTCGACTTCATTAACACGTTTTCGGTCATTGTTTACACAATTGGTCTCAAAATCTGATCAAATCTTTGCCTCAAATAAAGGCGTTTTATTGCAAAACATATCAAAACAATTACGTCCGAAGAGATCGATCACTAATGACGGAACCAATTGGTCGGACGAAGACATCCCTTGCGATCACTTCTCAGAACAAACTGTTCCCCAATTGTAACGTCTTTTGTGATCAATTGATTGATTCCGTATTTGATGAATGACTTGAATAGCGATGAATCAGTGAATCAGTGATCGGAGTCTCTGAGAGTCAGACCTTAGGAACCGATTAATTGATTTGTTTTTAATTAATTTCAAACCGATTTCAATGTATTTATAGTTCAAACAAAACAAATTCAAAACTAGAGATGAGTTCAACCAATGAAGCCCTCAAAGAGTCCAAACCAGAGGCCGACAAAGACTTCGGGTATTTTTCCACTTCTGACCACTCTTTCAGTCATTAATTGCTTTGTGTTTTGAAATTTTAGTCAAAATTCAGTGAAAACTGAACCAAAAAAGTCTAAAAATAAGAACCGAAAGAATAATAAGAAAAATCATTTACCGAATGACACGAAGACTGAAAAGTTGACCAATGATTCGGAGAGGCCTCAGATGTGTTGCACCGACTCTTCGTGTACTGCGGCTCACTCTTCAGAGCAATTGGACGGTGCGGTCGGTGGACATAGCGGAGAGTCGGGCGATCCAAATGAAGTCAATGCCTGGACTTATAATAAATTGCAAGACATTAAGAAAGCGGTCGAAATGCTTAACCTCTATCAGGGATCAAATGTTGCGAAAACACCTGAAGATGCTATGAAGAAGAGGTACGAATTCTGGGACACACAACCGGTTCCGCGATTGGACGAAGTGCCCGAAGCGAGTGAACCGATTGAAGGCAATAAAGGAAAGGAACAAATCAAAAAGGATAGTCTGAATCTTCCTCAAGGCTTTGTTTGGGACACTCTCGACATCAACGACGAGGCGATCCTCAAAGAACTATATCTGTTGCTCAACGAGAACTATGTCGAAGATGACGATAATATGTTTCGCTTCGACTACTCACCAGAATTCCTACACTGGGCTCTCAAACCTCCCAATTGGCAGAAGGAGTGGCACTGCGGGGTTCGGGTCCAGAAAAGCAACAAACTTGTCGGCTTCATTAGTGCCATTCCCGCCAGGATTAAAGTCTACGATAAGTATGTCTTTTGATAGCTATGTCTTAAATCACTAATTCATTGTCTGATTGTTGAACAGAACTATCAAAATGGTCGAAATTAACTTTCTCTGTGTTCACAAGAAGTTGCGATCCAAACGAATGGCTCCGGTTTTGATTCGGGAGATAACCCGTAGAGTAAATATCAACGGGATATTCCAAGCGGTCTATACCGCCGGTGTATTTCTGCCCAAACCTGTGGGCACATGTCGTTATTGGCACCGATCTATTAATCCCAAGAAATTGGTTGAAATAAAGTTTTCGCATTTGAGTCGAAATATGACTCTTCAGAGAACTATCAAACTCTACAAACTTCCCGAAGATATCAAGACTTTAGGGTTTAGGAAATTGCAGTCCAAAGACCTGAAAAAAGTCCAAAAACTAATCACTTCTTATTTGAATCGATTTGATTTGACGCCTGTCTTCGATTACGAAGAAATGGTTCACTGGTTTACTCCCAGAGAGAATGTAATCGATAGCTTCGTTGTAGAGGTTTGTCCTTCTCTTAGTTTTGTCGATCCATTGTCTATAATGTCTTAATCATAGAGACCGGTAAAGGACGGCAAGAAAGGGGAGACTCAGATCGTGGGCTTCGCCTCCTTTTACACTTTGCCCTCGACTGTTATGCATCATCCGAACTATAAGAGCATTAAAGCCGCGTACGCTTTCTATAGCTTTGGATCAGATGAAGTCAGCCTTCAAGACCTGATGCAAGACGTGCTAATCGTCGCCAAAAATGTATTACATTGAACACTGATGTGAACAAAGTGTGAATCAATTGATCCAAATTATAGGCCGGTTATGACGTATTCAATGCCTTAGACTTAATGGATAACAAAGAATTTCTTGAGAAACTCAAGTTCGGTATCGGAGACGGAAATCTTCAATACTATCTCTTCAATTGGAAGTGTCCGCCACTCACACCCGAAAAGGTTTGTCTCATTTCAATCGATGATTATATCACTGACAATGTTCTTATGTCTAAAGATCGGACTCGTCTTACAATAGAGAGAATCGAAACGAAATCCGTTAATCGTTTCGCAGAAATGTATTAATTTTTTTATTGAAAAGCACTTTAACTGAATATTTGATAGATTTGGGACTCGAGTTATGTATTGAATGTAATTCTGGTCACTATTTAGTTATTTCTGACGAAATATTTTCAAATAATTGTTGTATTGCTAAGGATTTTATTGACCTTTGATTTTAAATTTTTATATTAAATAATATCCCTTTTTGTCGGAAATCTATCTTTTCTTCCTCTAATCCCTATTTGGATAATAATTTGCGAATAAATGAATTGAAAGCAAAATAATTATTAATTTATTAAATGTTTGGGATTTAAATAAAAATATTTTCATAATTTATGGCACTTTTGGTCGAAATTTACAAATCAATGAAAACTCAAATTTAGATTTTGTTAACAAAAATAACAATAAGTTTAGAAACAATAGGATTAATGATTTCCATTGGTTAGAGTGTTTGGCCAATTGAGAGACAACGAATCGGCGGTCACTTTGCGGAACATTACCGACGGGTGGTTTGAATTGGAGTCGATGTTTAGAACTTTGTCTTTTTTGCCGAGTTTGCAGTGAAGGGGTGTTCCCACTCGTACTTTGAGCTCATTTTTCTGAATTCTGGTGAATCGGCAATAAAGAGGTCATAAACGAGGTTAGAATTGAGTGAACATTACTTACAAATAGTACTGATGAAGAAGAACTGCCACGAGCTCTCCCACTCTATTGATATCTGAGTTCTGATTGTCTTTCAAATTGATTAACGAAAAGACGAAATCATTTCCATCTTTTAGATGAATGACAATCAGTTGATCCAAACCGGGAGAAACACTGAGACCAGTGATGTTCTGAATCGGAATCGGTTTCTTCAGAGGCGACTGTTTTTTAATATCAAACTTATAGATGTAATGATTGGTCACAACGACCGCCCGATCGGCGCTTTTGTTGAATTTGTTTATTTTGCGAATATAGGCCGAGAAGAGAATCTTTCGGCAGCCGTTCGGGTCAGTCAAAGTGAGTTTCGTGAAAGCGGACGAGAACTTTCCGTAATCATCGCTTTCAATCTTTTTGTCCAAATAATTTCCCTCCCATTTACTATTGAATCCCCAGTCCTTCCGATTCCCTTTCAAAGCTTCGGCGGCAATGATCTTGAGCTGCATTTGTGGCCATTCCTCACGCGGGAACTTCTTGAGGACCATATATGCCCTCCATTTCTTATATATACCTCTCATTTGATTAATACCGGGATTACTTCTCAACGAAGCGGGCGGTGGCGGCCACGGAAGTGATTTGCCGTAATCTCTCATATTCTTGACATTTCGGTAGAGATGAGTCAATTGGACGATATATTTGCGGACTTTATATCTTCGGTAATACTCTATAATGATCATCACTGCCTTCATCTTTCTATATCTGTTCCTTGCAATGGCTCCTCTCCACAACTTCTGGAGGAATATCACTATATTCTGAAGAAGTTCTGCTCTTTTGTTCTCTAAAGTGGCGATCGTTTGTGGAGATCGGACGAAGATTTTGGTTCTGCCATACTTGACATCATTGGCAAAGTTGTTCTCATCAATAATCACTTTACAGCCGTCCAAATCAGTGCCGCCTCTGAAGTTAGGCCACGTTCGGGCCGATACCATCTTATATCTCCTTAAGAACCTCTCGTATGTCATCCTATATGCAAAGCCAGCTCTTCTGACCCGAACGTTCTCAAGAAGACCGAGATATGCGACCTGATGTCGAACCCTCTCCTCGTCAAACATCACCGGAGACTTCTGTTCATTCGGTTTAATACATCGGACATAATACGGCTCTTTTGACATCAAGTTCTTTATCAAAGCTATCATTGAAGATTTGAATATAAATCCCGCGGTGACCGGCCTTTTGGTCACTGCGGTCACTTGTTTAGAGCCTTCGGGCCACATATCTGAAGAGGAATTTAATCCAAATTAGTCTTAAGAAAAGTTTATTCAAATCAAACCTTTGATCACAGGATTAGAACTGTTAAACAAAAGTCGTTTAAAGTCTTGGAAGAGAGTGTCCTTATTCTTCTCAATGAAACCAATCACTGAATAACTCACATCTCCGGCATAGTGTTTGACCCGAAAGTCTCGGTGATGGACAAGGCTTTTGTCTGACGGACACAATCGGCGACTCATGTAATGCTTATGACCCTTAAGTTTGTTGTCCATCGATTCCAATAGCATTTCATCGGTAACTTTTCCCACATTAAGACACGCCTCGTCTATGATGGCGAGGATTCCTTTGTGGTTCTCTTCGACCAAATTACAGATAATCGCGTTATTAAAGTAGTCGATGTGTTGCCATTCAATGCCTTCTTTCTTGTATTCTTCCTGTTCTTGTTTGAGGACCAGTTCAATGAACAACTGTTGAAGTTTTTCGTTACAGTAATTGATACAAAACTGTTCGAAACTATTGTTATCAAAGATTTCGAAGCCATAGATATCGAGAACTCCAATGACAGCGCCTTTCTTTCCGAAAGCAATACTTCTTCTGTTGGCCTCTTTGTCCACATCTATCGCATCATTGATTTGTTTAACGATATGAGTGAACAATCGGTCGTAAATGGCTTTCGCGAACGCATCCTTTCCATGATTGGCCTCATTCTTCGTGTGCTGTTTCGATATCACTTGTCCTCCGGCGGCGATCACCCGATGACATAAAGTTTTGGTCAGTTCTGTCTCATTGACGGACAAGAGTTGTCCGATTTGTTTGATTTCTCTTTTGCTAGAATTCGATATTAGAATATTGTCCTCATTGTTGGGGTCGATATCGAATTCGACATTTCCTAAGTGTAAGATCGCGGCGATTGTTTGCCAATAGGTCTCAATTGTGGAATCGCTGAAGTTTAAGACTTTCATAGCACTCGACACTGATTTGTAATCGGATTTGTCGTTAATTGAATCGACCTATCGTTTAATTATTTTGTAAATTAATTTTTGTTATATTATATAAATTAAAAGAATCGATAATTAGGTGAATGTGAAAATCATCGATAACTTAATT
>JAQGAJ010000576.1:0-14023 GCA_034689365.1 Liebstadia similis
GTTTGACCACATTTTGCCACAAATCCAATAACATTCTCAAACCAAAGGTTTCTTCCCTTCTTTCTTCACTTTCTCCGCCGTCTGTTCCCCTTCTCTAATAGGTTTTACAATACTTTCTACCCTTTCTTTGGTGTCTTTGACGGCAACTTTCTTCGGAGACTGTTCTTCGCGCGGTTGTTCCACACTTAGGACATTCATTTCAGGGTTTTTCTCTTCTTTCTTATCTTCTTTCTTGTCTTCTTTCTTGTCTTCTTTCTTCTCCTCTTTCTTCTCCTCTTTCTTCTCCTCTTTCTTCTCCTCTTTCTTCTCCTCTTTCTTCTCCTCTTTCTTCACCTCTTTCTTCTCATCCTTTTTCTCCTCTTTCTTCTCCTCTTTCTTCACCTCTTTCTTCTCATCCTTTTTCTCCTCTTTCTTCTCCTCTTTCTTCTCATCCTTTTTCTCCTCTTTCTTCTCCTCTTTCTTCTCATCCTTTTTCTCCTCTTTCTTCACTTCGACTACTTTTTCTTCTTTCTTTTCTTCGGGTTGTCCTTTGACTACACCCGAGTCGGGAACTTTAGGATTGAGTTTTTGTTCGGGAACATTGATCTGGATATTTGGCGAATAGCTTTCAACTGAGTCTTCTCTGACCACAACGGGTTCGACCACAACGGGCTCGACCTCAACGGGCACGGGTTGAACGGGTTTTACATCGGCGACATCAACGGCCACAACTGGAACGGGTTGAACAGATTGCACGGGAACAGTCTCTTTTGGTTTTTGTACATCAACTTGAACAGATTCAACTATGCTCTTAGGCACTTCTTCTACTCTCGGTTGTTCAACCGGAAGCAACACCGGCACCACTACGGGCACCGGCACTGTGTCGGCCGCCACTGCTATCGGCAACATTACCGGCACCTCTTTTGGAGCAACATTTGAGATCTTCTCTTCCGATTGAGGATTAACTTTGAGTTCGGGTTCTGATTGTCTTTGATTTTGTTGTTGAGATCCGGGTTTGATTTGATTCGAGTCCAGTTGGTTGGGCTTCGGATCGACTTTTGGCTCAGATCTTGGTTCGTCAACCGAGACCACTGGTTGACCGCCCAGTTTCAGTACCGGTTGTGGTTGTGTTCGAGGTTTAGAGTTCTCGGACACTACGACCGCATCGTTGGCCGGCTTTAGATCGCTGTTCACTACCGGACGAGCGATATTTGGTGCGGCTGTGGAACAGACAGCGCACGGGTTGACATGAATTAGATCTTAATTTTAGTCTTACTTACCATTAATTGTGGAAATTATGAGAAAACAAACTAAACTGAAAATGACTTTCATTTTTGGCTTCAATTGAGTGGTAATTGATTAATCAATGATTAGACACTTGTGTCGGAGCACCGGTTCGGCCAACGATTGGACACTTGAATGACACGAAAGAGTTGGACTTCGACTTAAATACTGTAGGACCCGGTGCCAGAACCCGGTGCCAGACCGGAGTCACAGTCTGTGGCAATAAACTTGAATTCACTTATTCGTTGAGAACTTGTCTATAATTTATTTGATTAAAACTTATATAAAGATTTCACTTCTGATCCCTTCTATCAGATCAGAACCAAAAACTGGTATTTATTATCGAATTTACTGTAAAATTAGTGCCTTTTTCAAATTATTTTTTGCTTTAAGTTAAGTTAAGTTTAATGAACTCTTCAGAAAACTAATCTTCAATTTCTTCAGCTTTTTTGTCGATTTCAGACTATTTGTGTCCTCGAAGTCGATGAAGATTTCTGACGACATTTGACGATCAAAATTGAGTTTTAATTGCTTTTTAAATATAAAAAATCAATTATTATTATCAGTTCTAAACATATTTGGGTTTTTTCTAAATCAATACAGGGATGGGCAGTGATTGGCAATTGGGAACCAATAATTTGCATTTTGGTTCTGTCTTTGGAGAAATTGCTTCGTGGCTTAATTGATGCTTGGAATGAGCAAGTTCTTTCTAATGGCTTAATTGACGTAATTTACTATTTACATGATTATTCAGGAATGTATTAGCAATTTTCTATTGAAAAATGACTTTTTCAACCTCGTTATAATAGATTCGAATGTATTACCAGAAACTACTCGAAAACATTCGGAGAATTTGTGCATTTTTTCTAATTCGAAAACTATTGGTTTTAATTTAATTCGTTTTTTATCAAATATTTTTATCTTTTTTTATTTGCTTAAGAATTCTCTCGTCTTTAATGTTATTAATCTTAAGACGAATTAAAGAGACTTTTTTGATGAATATAATGGTAAGTGTTTTGTGAGTTATGGTCTTATGTCCGGAGAATTACTTTCGTTACCTGATTTGCATTTCAAGAACTTTGGTCTGACATTAATAAATCAAAAGAGTATTGTTTGCGAAACCGATTTATAATTTTAATTAGAGAATCGGTCTAAATATAGGGACTTAAATGATGGCCAGTCATCAGCAATGATAAAACATGATCACAATTTGCAATCCGACCAATTCATCATCAGTTTATCATCCGATTCATTCAAAATCAGACCTATTATTATGTGAATTGTTGTCCAAAAGCGAAACTTTTGAGCCATTAATGCGTTTAGAGATTCAATTAGTTTATCTAAAAATTTGTTGAATCCAATGATAACACCGGCGACTGTAAAATGACTGTAAAATGAGTTCATTTAAGGAGTTATTAAATCTTGAATTGGAGTCAATGTTTGGTTAAATGACATTTGAACTCAACTGAGAGCGAGAGTCCGACTGAGAGTTTGTTCGCCAGACTTCACACCAAAAATCAAATCCGGTTTATAGAAACGGAAAATTAATTTACATTTACATTGTGTTTGTTTTGGCGAACCCATAGTATAACCCATACCAACATTCTATAACACCATTTCCATTGCAAAACCAATCGTTGAGTGCTTTCATGTATTTTGTAAATAAACTTCAAAGTTTCGCAACCCCTGAGTCTCGGGTCCTAAGAATGCTAACACTCTTGGGATGAGTAGTGAGTCCTCAGTCAAAAAGATTGATCGGATCTTTGATAAGTTTGGTTCTGATGAGAACCGTTGGGTTGAGTTGTGAGAGAAAGAACTGCTAAAAATAGAGGACCGACACCAGCAATAAATTAGAGGTCCGGCAATCGATTTAAGTCATTGTGTTCTTTCAATATTCTTAATCACTAAACAAGTGCTTCACTTAAGGCCTCAGACGTAAGCTTTGATGTCGTAAATCACGATTCTCTTCGTCCGACCCCACACTCTGACCCGGCACTCATGTTTCGCGATCGGGTTCACTGAGCCCTAAGGCATGGCATGTGGTTGTGCTCCGGGTCTTATATAAGTCTCACTTTCAATGGCCACTCATTTAAAGTCATTAATTCAGTAACCGATTCGTGGTTTACACCAAACATAAGCCAAACATATGAAAGCATTTAAAAGTCTCTCTCGTATTACACAACAGATGATAAAGACATCGCTCGTAGTCTTAGATATTCAACACTTCTTAGAATCAGTGGTCAAGAGATTGTAAATTCTTTTCCATTGACTTTTACAATGTTTAAATAAGTTTAATCTTTTATTTCGAAAGGATTGCCATAAAATGTGTCATAAATTATATCGAATTGAAAAAGAAGAATTTAACAATCGCTGGAACGATAAATCAGGTCTCGAAGACAATGTCCTTTTGTTGGAGAAGATACCCGACGAGACAAACCCAGACAATAATTTATTGAAATTTTGTTTTTACTCAAAAATTAGCTCTGGAACAGATCTGGTCTTCAGACGAGATCCTGTCCCGAGTCTGTTCACTTGGGTTACCTTCCATTACCTTTTTTATGATGGATTACTAGTCTCTCAGTGAGTGTCAGCCCTTTTGCACATAATTTTCTGTATTCTATGCCATCGTTTGAGAATTATTTTTTGTTTTTTATTTTTCGTTACGAATTTTACGATTGTTTTGATCGGTATTTTTGTTGTCAAATCATAGGATCGTCGCTAAAGTCAATTGATTTGAAAGTAATTTGATTTGAATTCATTCGAAACGATTTAATGCTTTTCTGACAAACTTTTGATGTTTTGCTGAATTGAAGTCCGTTTTTGATTTGAAGTGCGGATCAAAAGTGAGTGACGCGTGAATACTATCCATAGATATACTATAGGTAACGACCTTTTTATGGCATTCCTGACTGTCCTTAGAATTTCTTCAGACTTGGTTTCCATAAAAGACAAATTCGCTTTCGATTGGCATTGGATTCAAATCATTTAGATCTTGTTTAAGTGAGTTTAAATCAATATTCTAATGAATGTCCAATTATTGTGACCAAATAGTGCTACTGTTTAACCAAGAGATAAGAGTAATAGCGGGATGCTTTAATTACAAGATGTGCCCTCTTTGCCAAATGTGCCCTTGTTTTGTAATTTTAAACCAGAGTGACTGCTGATGGGAAGGTTCAGTGAAGGGCAGAGCATTGCAATGGACAGCTCTGATCAAATAGATATCACTGAAGAGTCTTCCCGTGACGACTCCCGTGACGGTCTCACCGCTTGACAACTGTTCCCTTCGGACAATTACTTCTACCCAAATTAAATTAGATCATTCCAATTAATTTTGACGACTCTTACTCAATTTTTTGCCTCAAGGATGTACAAGAATGGCTTTTAGAGGTTATTGGGAAACTTTATTGCTACTAGTAATTAGTTCGGGCGGTTCTTGTATTGTCATATTTCATATATTGTGGGCTCAGAAGTAAAATCGATTGCTAGTAATTAATTGAAATAAAAGTTGAAGGTTAGCCATATTTTATGAAAGTTTCAATAATTTAAAATTACAATTGGGTTAACCTCTCTTGTAATCACTGATCATTACATCATTTTTACTCTTATTGATAATTGGGATCCTCTAAGAGTAAGTAAAAGTGAAAGTAAAATGTCTTTTCGGACAATTTATTGCCCGATTGTTGATCGCGATCTCAGACGGGTTTCGGCTAATAATCAATGCTTTGATGGAAACCTCAAACATTTGAGCTTTGATTCAATGGCTCATTGTATAAAAAATCAATTGAATCGGCGGTTTGTTTGCAAAGGTTGGCCATTAGTCCCGAATAATTGGTGCCATTAAACAGATTGAATGCTTTAGAATCAATTAGTAGACCAGCGGCTAATTTTTCATCTCTTTTAATCTGGGATACGAAAGTGGGCCCAACCGGAGACCAAAACCAAAGAAATTGTTTCTTTAATTAATTTTTGAGAATAAATCGCTTCAATAGGTATTCGGAATTTCTCTTTGCTTTGTGTGTTAGACCGAACTCTATAATTAACATCGAGAAGAGTTCAATTCGGTTCCCAATCTAGTAATAAAGATGATTCTCGAGACTCATTACACAATTACATAGTCTCGACGAATACCAAGACTTGTTTGGCTAGCAATTGGCCTATAATTTCAAGTTTTGATCGACTGATTGAATAATTCCAGTGATTTTCTGACGGTTCGTCGCATTTGACGCCAACTTTTCGGATATTTTTTGTGTTTTCTCCCAATAACTGACTGAAGACTTGTTGAAAAACAAATGGGAATATAATTTGAATAAATTATTGGTTTATATTTTGCTTCATTAGAGGCCAATAACTGACAAAAAGTAAACATAATTTGACAAATATGTGCCAAAACTTCTTCAAAAAGATGCAAATATTTTATATAAGACTTCTATATCTCATAAGAGCTCAAAAATGAATGACTGACTGCTGTCTAACCACAAAATTATTGGACTTGAGATGAAAAGCGACGAAATGTATATTTAAATTGAAATTCATGTGAAGTCATGTGAAGTAATGTCCGACATATGAGTGAAACGAATAATAAAACTTATTATGAAATTATTTAATTTATAAGTTTGTATTGAAATCGGTATTTGAAGGCACAAAGCATTTAAATTAAAGGGTGTGTGCGCTTCGCCTGTCGTTTCACTCTGGGCTCCGGTATGGATGGGTATGGGATGAGTATGGATGGGGTCGTTCACTGAAGAGCCCAAAGAATTTGATTTTATTTTCTCCAAAAACATGTTTCTAAGTATTTATTCAAAGTATTAGGGGTTGAGAGACATCTCACTAATGAAAACTTTAACTCGAGTTTAATTGAATACTTCTTTTCTGTTATTTTGGTGTCTATTGAGCCCAAACTTGTCTTTTCATGACTTTCCCATTGGAACAAACTTTTGTATTCAATGCAAATGCTTTCAAATCAATTCAAAATTACATATTTATTGTGGGTTTGCGTCGGTTAACCCTTAATTGCTTTTATGCCAAAAATTTTCAATTTATACGATTGTTTGAGTGGTAAGGGATCAGAGCCTGTGCTGAAAGACAGGTAATGGATAGAAGGATAGGTGACTGATGGCCAGACCCTCAGCTTCAGACACGACACTACAGAGCGCGCACTTGTCCTCAGAGATGACAAAACTTTGGTTTGAGATCTGCATTGCGTTTGTATTGATATCATATGAGACAAACCGATGCAATACTATTGCATAATAGATGAACACTTGCACTACACCTGTCCCTAACATAATTGCTTATTAACATTACCAAAACAAAACAAAACACAGAATAACATTATCACATCATAGACCACTTTATTTATTGGAAGACAAGATTAATTGTTATACACTTGTACTTTACATTTGAAAGAATAGTAATATTTCACATCTGTCTGAATGAAAAATCGAGAAATGGTTGGAATCTGGAGCTGAGATTAGCCCAACCGATGGTTTGACATCTAAAGTAACATAACTAACTCAAACTAACTTAACCATAGCTCCCATTTCTACTCAATCTTATAGCAAATCATCCCAACTATAGACTACTTGTCCAGAGCCAGAGCTACCGCAAGCAATGTGTTGGCCCTGATTTGCATTGGACTGGCTTTCAGTGCCGTACAGTCTCTGCTATTCTGTGCCTCCCTTTCACTTGTCTTTTGGTTGCTATTTATTCTGATATTCCCATTGAATGAGTTGTGAGCACAACAAAAGTCAGTTACCCGTAGTTACAGAAGTGGTGTGCGAGGGCTCAGACCAGTGCAGACCTGCGCACACATTCAATAGACTATGAAATCAATGATTTTTATGTAAAGCTTCGGCTGAAAAATGTGGAAAACAGTAGAGCTTTGAGAACATAGTGTTTGCTGTGATTTGACTACACTTTCAAACCAATTGTCGTATTGTTTACCTCTTTTTGTAGACAATACCTCGACATTGGCTCTCATTGTCTGTCTTTCCGTCGACTCATTTCACCATCAAAGCCATGTCCTGTCCTCTCGGCTCACCTGAGCGTCAGTCCCATCGATATGAGGATCGCCTCATCTCTTAATGTATTTATCACACCATTTGTGGCCACAAATGACTGTCCGTTATCTCAATGGCCGGTAATTAATACGATAATTGATATCTTATGTCATTTTCTCACCCATGAGAGGGATATTCCTCCCAAAGGGAAGAGAGAGAGAGAGAGAGAGAGAGAGAGAGAGAGAGAGAGAGAGAGAGAGAGAGAGAGTCGAGGAATTTGAAGACGAGTTCAAATAATAATAAGTAAATATCGGCGAAAAGAGATTCTTTGAGAACAATATATGATTGGCTATAAAGCAAACATCACTGGAAGTGCTAAAGAGTGGCGAAGAAGTGCTTTTTATGGTTGAGTTCTAACGCTTGAGTCATATTCTTGTGTAAGACCAGAGCCAGTCTTGCATTTCCTTTCCTATCCTTCCCTTGACTTCACTTCTCTCTCAATATTCATCAAAATTTCTTAAATTACTTTCGCTTTCCCTTCACTCGAGTCTTATATAACGTTAATTTGATTTTCACATTATTTACTTTCACTACTTTTTAGTGTTAGTCATGTCTTCAGATCAGTTGACTCTTCATATCCAATGACAGAAGGAATTCATTTCAAAGTCAGTGATTTGTTGAATCTCTGGCTCTGGTCTTCGGCGAAGAAGTTTTTGCATTAGTTTCTGAGCCAAACGGAAATCTATGACTCAATATATTGTGTAATGTTTTTGTTGATTATATATTAAGACATTTTCAGATCATTAAAACCACTTTAAAGGCCTTTAATGGCATTTAATGTCATTCTTCGCCTAAATTATCTAAAATCTAATTTAATAAATTCATAAAGTCATCAAGGTTATTTTGATTATTCTTGCAATCCTTGTTATAGCTCTCCCTTTGATTGTCCGACTAATCGACTAATATATTCGGTTTAATATAATGAATAAATTTCACTCGACTTGTATGGCATGAGTTATATCATACTATTTTACCATCGCTTGTGATTCGTTGTCTCACTTTAGATCAAACCTTTCCTCCTTTGCCTTCATTATTAATCGATAACCAATTAATTATTTTAATTAATTAGATATTAAGTCAAATCTCAAGTCAAGTATTAATAAATCACTTGTTTATTGCAGTTTCGATATTCACCGAAAATGTAATCACACCTTAGAAGTAAGTAATAAATGCCATGTTTGGCCAATTTTTGCATTTATTGTTCACCCAGTTCTCAATTCTCATTTCCATATAACTCGTCTTTTTCTTACTTCATTCAAATCATTTAATGATTTACCCTTTAATTCATGCGATTATTAAACACTTTAACAAAATTAATAGCTTTTTAAGACTAACTCGCGTTTAATATCAAACATAAAAATAAAATTGATTTTCGATTACTTATCGAAATATGATTTGACAAATGAATTGCTTGATTAACACCCTTTCCATCCCTAAAGCCATTAATATTCAATTTTATTGAAACTTTTAAACTCTCTTTTAGAAAGTGTTCGCACAAATGCCTTAATATTGAGGACTAAATAAATAAATAAATCAAAAGACTATTAATTATTTCAATGAATCACTCGAAGAAAAAAGTGTGAAAACTCTTCAAAAATGGTTTTGAAACCAATGTTTAGAGTTTTGCCTAAAAGAATGATCTCAAAGATATTTCAGGTATAGAAACAGATTTATTAAAACATAATTTTAAATTATTGATCACTATTTCAGTTCATATTTTTGGTCATTTTGATGGTTACGGTTATCATAAACGTGTTGTTCATAATAGACACGACTCAGAGACTCAAAGAGGAATCTATACTTCAGTGTAAGCTTAATATCATTTGATTCACACAATTATTTTGCATTTTATTTATTATTCATTCTCTTTGATTGACAGCTGAAGACCGGGACAGACGACCAAACAGTTTGAGACTTCAGGAAAGTCTACCCAACTCTATAAAAGTAGAGGTCCTCTCGAGTCAGTCCAGAGTCGCGATCACTGTTGACGGCGCGACAGTAAGATTAAAGACTAACGATTGATGAAAAAGATTGAGCTTTAATTCGAAATGTTTGCAGATATTAGACGATTCCGAAGATGGAAAGGGTCGCGGAATTCATGTCCTTGTGTTGCATCAGTCGACCGGTTCAGTGATGGCTCAAAGACTCTTCGATACATACTCTCCACACGAAGACGAAGCCATGTCTTTGTTCGTTAATATGGTGTCCGACGGGAGAATCATAATCATGACCATCAAAGACGAGGGAACCTTTCAGATGAAACAATCGGCCCGAGAAGTGCTAAAGAAATTGGGTTCAAAACGATACGCACAAATCGGGTGGAGAGACATGTGGGCGATGGCCGCCCGAAAAGGTCATCAAATGTATGGCGAAAGTTACGCGAAGTCACCCGAATTCAACAGTTGGGGCGCACCCGTTGTTCTTCGAGTGGAAATACCATTGAGTTCTACGTCTGAAAGTGAATGTGAATGGAGTGATACCGAAGAAAATCAACGCCGAAAGAACTTCTGCTCTCATATTGAGGGTTACGGCAGTGTTTGCAGTTGTGAAGAGCCGGCACCTCTCACTTTCCCGGTGACCGTCAACTGGAAGGACCCGATCTCTTCAGTTCCGGTGGCGATCGTGGCCTCCAATCGACCTCATTATTTGTATCGAATGCTCAGATCGTTGTTATCTTCTGTCGGATGTAATCCATCGATGATTACTGTATTCATTGACGGCTACTTCGAAGAGCCATTGGAAGTGACAAAACTGTTTGGTCTTCGAGGTATTCAACACACGCCGATCGGTGTCCGAAATGGTCGGATCAGTCAGCACTATAAGGCCAGTCTGACCGCAACCTTCAATCTGTTCCCCGATTCTCAATATGTCATTATATTGGAAGAAGATTTAGATATTTCGCCCGACCTTTTCCAATACTTTTCGCAGACAATGAGACTTCTGAATGAAGACGAGTCCCTATATTGCATCAGTGCCTGGAATGATCAGGGATATGAACACACCAGTGCTGACCCTTCACTCATCTACAGAGTGGAAACTATGCCCGGCTTGGGATGGCTTCTGACCCGAAAGCTTTATAAAGAACAACTGGAACAGAGTTGGCCCACACCTGAGAAACTGTGGGATTGGGATATGTGGATGAGATTACCGGACATTAGACGTCAGCGCGAATGCATTGTTCCCGATATCTCGCGAACGTATCACTTCGGGTCTCAGGGCCTGAATATGAACTCATATTTTCAGGACATTTACTTCAAGAAACACGCCTTCAATACATTACCCGACGTTCGGATCAAAGATGTCGATAGGTTTTGATTAATTCTAATTTAATTCATTGATTAATTGTTTTTTGCATTTAGTCTGAAGAAAGACAATTACGAGCGACTGATCCACGACTTACTCCGCAAAGCCATTGTCGTTGATCACAGTAAGAGTCCGTGCGAACAGAACTTCATTCCGGACACAACGGGAGAGACATATGTAGTGTTTGTTAAGATGTCGGGTCCCAAAGACTACTCGACGTGGCTCTCAGTGGCCAAGTGTTTCAAGATCTGGGACTTAGACCCTCGCGGTTACCACAAGTCTATGTGGAGGTTCTTCTACAAAGGCAATCACGTCCTAGTGGTAGGCGTTCCCAACAGCCCCTACTCCTCCTTCAAGCCATCGCACGTAACGCCTCTCTATTTGGAGGACAAGAAGATCGATGTCAACCGACTTAAGTGAACTCGACTTTAGTTCGAAGTCTTATCACAAAAAGCGATGTTTTGTCAGAAAATATTGACTTTAATTGAAAAAATCGAAACAACTCTTCACTTAATAATGAACTGAAGAGCAAAAGTTGTCAATCAATCAAAACAATTGATTCGCAAAACTTGTGGTCAAAAGTTGTGCCAAATAAGAGCCGAAGTCGAAGTGCGGCCACACATTTGAGTCCCGTCGGGGTCAGACCTGCAGTTCGGCTCAACTACTGATGGCATCTGTGATATGATTGTTGTTTTCAATTGATTTTGAGATCATTTGATCGAAACTCTATTAAACTAAAGACTAGTCTCTGATGTTATCGGAAATCAATTATTAATTATTATTAGAGAATAAATGAATTTAAGTGTAAATTATATTAAAATTATTAAAATTTAGTAATTATTTAAATGTATTATAATTTCCATCAATTTTTGAAATTTTTATTTTGATTTAATTTAAATCATTTTTGTAAACCTTTTTAATTGAACTGATGTTTACTTAAATTAAAATAATTAAAGTTTAGTTAAAATACATGAACAGAAATGACTTCAAGCTCTTTGACAATCAATTCTTCTGTGATTTGTCCACACATTGGGCCTGAAGTTCGGTCATTGATTTCGATTGTTTAGTATCGCAAGTCTTTGGGCAAGACTTGACTTCTTTGGCTTTTTTGTCGCCCAAACACTCGTAAATTGTCTTCTCTTCGCAGTCATCGGTCTGTTTGTCCAACTCATTGAGGAATTGTCCACAAATAGTTCCCCTCACAGACTCATCGCAAGTGCACTCTTCGGACCATTGAAACCAAATTGAGATAATCAATGAAATCATTAATATTTCCAACAATTTAACCATTTTTGTGATAACAGATGTGAAACGAGAGACTTATTCATAAAATAATTACAATTTCAATGATTTTTAATTAAGTTTTTAATATAAGAAAATAAGTCTCGAAATAGTCATTCTTTATGACAACTAATAAACCATTTAATTCGACTTTTTCTTAATCTTTGCTTTTGTTTGTTTCGATATCTTGTGGTTAAGACACGAAGCGATCACTTGAGTGACTTTCGATCCGAATTTGTCTTTGCATTGACCGCAATACGTGACCACTCGGGCCTCACCCTTGTCTGAACACTTGTAGATGGTCTTAATCTTGCAATTGCTGTTATATTTGGCCAATTCTTTGAGTGTTTCGCCACAAATGGTTCCATTGGTATATCGCGGACATTTGCACTCTAATGACAATTGAAACACAACTATAAGAATCGATGAAATGACTTCAAATCGTTTGAATTCAAACATTTTAAGTGAAGGATATCGAAAGCCAACTGATATTTGTTTGCGTGGAATTTATTGATTTCATTTGAGAATTGAAGACTCAATCAGTTTATTTGATTTTAAGCAAATTTATTGATAATTAAATTAGAAATTTGTAAAAATTATTCATTTATTGATTTACTTAAGACTTATTTACATACTGTAAATAACATTATAATAAATAATATAAACTTTGATTCAAAGAGTTTTACAAAAATTTATTCCAAAGTCTATTGAATTAATAATAAAAAAATCAATTTGTAATTGAAGTGATAATTAAATTGATGGTCATTTTGTTTAAATCATATATCCCTTTAAAGTTTGCTCAAATATTCTTCAGCCAACTTAATCTTTCTCTCTTCGTGATCGAGAATATAAGGATAGGCGGGAAAACAGCTTCCGATCACTTCAGTAGTCATCACGTCCTGGCGTGAAATGCACGGCCAATTGCCGCACGACTTCTTTTCGCTGGCCTCACCCGATCCCGAACACGTGTAGATTGTCTTGTATTTGCATTGACCGTTCCCGCGATCCATGTTTCGGAGGACACCCCCACATATGGTTCCCTTCATATCTTTGGGACATTTGCACTCTTCTGACAATCGCAACCAAAATATAAGTATCAATGAAATAATTGATATTCCGTTCAATTTAGACATTTTGTTGCGACGGATGTAAAACTCAATTCATTTAGGGTTTAATTAAATTTAGTTCGTTTATAATTAACGTCTATTCAGAAGAAAAACTTAATTAGATTTACAAATTAAACTAAAAAACCTTGAGTTTTGAATTCATTTATTTTATATTATATCCGATAGAAAAATAAAATTCTTTAAAATTAAATAATAACAAAATAATGAAATATTTGAAACAACTCTTTGACCGAAGATCAGAATCAATCACTTCTTCGACTTTTCTCTCATCTCTTCTTCATATATAAATCTTCTTCGTTCGGCCTTTCTTTCCATTTCTTGGTAATCCCTTGGAGTGAATGTGTGTCTGATCTGCCAAACAATTTCTTCTCTGACCGCTTCCAGTCTTTCATTGAGGGAAAACTGTCTCTTCTTCGAGCCGTCCAACAAAACCTTTCCGCTATTCCTATGAGTATTTGCATTCTCGGCCATCCTTTTGTCATCTCTTGGATTCAACTGTCTATAAACCCAATATCCGAATCCTAGAGTGAGACCTAAGACAAAGCCTCCGCCGCCCACTTTGGATATTCGGAAATTCTGACCGTCAGCCGAAGACATTTGATCCGTGGCTAATTACACAAGTTTACGGAACACTAAACTTTTTGACCACAACTTATCCAAAGAGAACTCAATGGACGAACACTTTTCTGAATCTAATAATAATAGTGTCGCGCGATATGATCGCAACCATTCAATTGTTATTTCCAAACTCAAAGAATGTCTCTGAATGTGAAAAACAAAACGATAGGGAAATTCGAGAAAAAGCAAATGTAATGACCAGAAGATTATTCTTTCGGACCCATAGTTAGCACTTGTAATGAACTCTTCTCAAAGAGATTATAACCAGGGATGGCCAATGGAATTCGGTCCAGAGGGGGGGGTCCAGCCTATAGGAAATGGGTCTCAGCTCCAGGGAGGGGGTCAGGGTATAGGAAATTTTCGGGGCCCCGA
>JAQGAJ010000577.1:0-14018 GCA_034689365.1 Liebstadia similis
ATGTTTAATTTCAAGGCTCGAACTTAAGTTAGAAAATATAGATAAAGAGGTAATCTTAATTGAAACAAACTTAATATTTGAACATTGCTTCAAAAGGATTATCGATATTGTAATGATCATTGTTTATAATTTAACACAATTATAATTATATGGATTGTTATTTTCCATATTTTTTAAATATAAACAATACCTTTGAGAACGCGTGGAATCTATTGAAGGCTCGACTTCTTTCGAACTTCTCTTTACTTGTGTATTAGATATCTTACGGTTGACAATAAAATGATCAAGATAATTCTCATTGCTATAACAATAATATCAATTCAATACAATTTCGAAGATAATTATTTGGATTTATTTTTTGGCAAACGATTAAAAAAATAGTTTTGATTAATAACCGAATCATTGAATCGTGTAATTGAATACTTGAAGTCAGAATCAATGAAATATTCAATCATTTTCTTGACATTACTGTCAATTGTTTCGGCTCTTAATCGAAAACAATTAATCGATTACGCGGTTAAACAATACTCTCAACTGAACCACACTTTGGCTGCACTTCGGTATCCGGAATCAGGTATTCCCACCGAAAGTACGTGGCATACGACCGACGCGAGCAACCAATGGACGGCCGGCTTCTACCCTGGCACTCTTTGGCATTTGTATAACCTGACCAAAAATGAAGAATGGAAAAAGTTGGCGGTCATGGCTACCGATGGTATGGCCAAAGACCAGTTCAGAACAGACACACATGATATCGGGTTTATGATTATGTGCTCTTATGGTGAGGGCTTCCAAATGACCAAAAATGACAGCTACCCGAAGGCCATTGTCAACGCGGCTCATAGTCTGGCCACGAGATTCAATCGTAAGAACTTTTGTATATGTGTAATTAACAAGGTCAACAATGGTGAACATCAATTTTAAACCATTTGCAGCCAACGTAAGAATGTTGCGTTCTTGGAACAACAGGGCTAATTCATCGTTCTTGGTCATTGTCGATAACATGATGAACTTGGACTTACTCTTCAGAGGATATGAGCTGAGCGGCAATAAGACTCTGTACGACATCGCCGTCAGTCACGCCAACCGAACCATTGAGACCCATATCCGCAAAGACTACAGTAGTTTCCATATCGTGGACTTCAACAACAAAACCGGTGAAATCATTCGTCAATATCAGGGACAGGGATATAATGACTCTTCGTGTTGGGCCAGAGGACAGGCCTGGCTTATCAATGGATTCACAACGACCTATCGGTTCACCAAATCCGAGCATTTCTTAGAAACTGCCGAAAAGTTGTCGGATTATTACATCAGTCACCTCCCAGAGGACGGAATAGCACCATGGGACTTCAATGTTCCCAAAGACAAGTACCACTACATTCCACGCGACACTTCTTCCGCAGCCATCGCGGCTTCGGGTCTGTTCGAGTTGTATGGCTTCACAAAGAATGAGACATATCTGAAGACCGCCAATAAAATCGTGGAATCGCTTTCGTCAGACAAATATAGAGCCGACGGAAAGGCTGTTTATAAACTACCGGCCCTTTTGGTCAATGCAACGATCGCCGGACCAAATGCCGCAAAAGACAAATCAGATGTTGCGCTAACTTATGCCGATTACTATTTCATCAAAACTTTTCAAAATGTTAATTAATTAATAAATTGTCTCGAATTGAATATTTGATTTGATTCATTTATCCAGCATGGTAACATTTTACCATTGGCAATTATTCTAAACTGTATCAATTTAGCCATAAACATCTTGGTTTCTAAAAACACTCAAATTAGCGAAATGCCCATGATTAAAACAATCGGGATATGATTAAATTTATCCGTTAAGCCTTGAGAACCGGATTCAAAAGTTACCCAATCGTTCTCACCGATAGTGAACATACGAATGCTTTTGAGGACTAAATTATCATTTCTAAGCATGTTTTATCTTGATATTTGTTTCATATAAATAATGTGGATATCATAATAACTTGTCATTCATTGTGGGAAAATTCACCTGTTCTAAGTAATCTAAGTAATTCCGGTATAAAGTTTTGAAAAATAATTGGAATTAGGTCAAAATGAAATTTCTGTCAATTCTTACTATTCTGTTGATATCAGTTCCCAATATTCAAGGTCTCAATGGGAAAGAAGCCCTCGAGTATTCTGTCAAACAATACACACGACTTCTTAATACCATAAAAGTTGGTGTCGATTATCCTTACGAAGGAATCCCTTCTTCGGACAAATGGCTGACCACTCCTCCTGTGAGGGGCCAATGGACGGCCGGCTTTTATCCCGGGATTCTTTGGTATTTATACAATCACACGAAACAAGATCTTTGGAAACAGGAAGCGATCAAAGCCACGGATGCCATGTTTGACGACCAGTTCAATACGGGTCAGCACGACATCGGTTTCATGATAATGGGTTCTTATGGCAATGGCTTTCAGTTCACGAAGAACCCAAAGTATCCGGCTATCATTGAGAGGGCCGCTCATAGTTTGTCGACAAGATTTAATCGTAAGAATTTGTAAAACTTTTGGATATTTCAGTGAATTATGTCTAATATACAGCAAAAGTTGGGTGCACTCGATCGTGGGATAGTGGGAACAACGGACAGTTTCTAGTGATCGCTGACAATATGATGAATTTGGAACTCTTGTTCGAGGGATGGAAACACTCGGGAAACAAAACTCTTTACGATATGGCGGTCTCGCACACGAACGTCACCATAAAACAACATCTTCGACCCGATTACAGTCACTTTCATGTGGTTTCCTTCAACGAGACCACTGGTCAGGTGATACGTAAATTCACGGCCACGGGTTACGCAGATTGGTCGTGTTGGTCACAAAGTCAGGCCTGGCTTATCGCCGGTTTCACTATTGCCTATCGATATACAAAAGCAGACCATATTCTAAAGGCTGCCGAAGGAGTGGCCAACTATTTCATAGACCGCACGCAAACCGATGGCATTCCTCTCTGGGATTTCGATGTCCCTCACGACCAAAACCACTCATACATACCCCGCGACTCTTCAGCCGCTTCTATCGCTGCCTCAGGACTGATAGAGTTATTCAGTTTCACCCAAAACACAAAATACTTGAATGCCTTCAATAAGATTATGGAAAACCTATATTCCGATAGATATAGAGCTGACGCCAAACCTCAATACAAAATCCCGGCTCTTATTGTCAACGGAACCGCTGATTACAAACAAAACGATTACGACAGGGCTCTGGTCTTCGGTGACTACTATCTCATCAAATCGTTGTCTTATTATCTCTGACTTAACGATAATTGATTTGAAACGACAATAAAATTAATCATTTATTATAGAAATTTAGAATTTTAATCACAAATAAATTTAATTATGGCTGCAATTGAAGAATAATCTGAAGTTCAATTGAATTCTGTTTCCAATAGTTATCACTTTTTAACAAATCGTAGCAAAAATTGTTTGTTTTGTTGAATTGATTCAAAAGAATATTTCTTGGATTGAGTATTGTCTTAAGTATTGTCTGTAATTGTCTTCAATATTATTCTGAGGCCGAATCGGGTGTCATATTAGGCATATTTGTTGCGGACGAAGAACGACAATAGGATCGAAGGGTTGTCAACGAACACGAGTTCTGACAGCACTCGTGCGAAGCGGTTCTCACTCTTCGGTTAAATAAGTCTGGATTTCGGTTCAAGAGGTTTGTGACGAGTGATTCGGTCAATGCCAACACCTCTTCAGATGGGACTTGAGTTCAAACGATTATTAAAACTTGAGATCAAGAAACTAACTGTCCTTACCTTTTCCGTGATAAGAATCAGCGAACTGATTGCCTGATGGCATTTGATTGGTTCGGAGGCTAACCGTTCTCTTATTGTAATGTCCATGGCAAACCAATGTCAATACTTCGTCCAACTTTTTGCCGCAGAGTCTCATCGAAGACGGTTTCTCTAACTTCATAACGCCTGACATAACGACCCATAGGTTGTCATCATTTTGTCGGTGATGGACGGGATTACTCTCCCCGATGGCCATCAGAGCCGTGGCTATGATTGTCACTAAACCGTACCAATTCATGTCCAGCAATATTCTGCTGACGAATGGGATAAATAATGGGATATTTCAAAAGTTTTTTCTTACCTTTGAATGACTTTTTAACTAAAAGACAAACTAATTGTCGGACTTTCACTTCGATTGGTGATAAATAAACTGAGATATAATTTGATTGATTCCAAGCTTTATATAAGACTAGAATTACCATTTGGTCAATACTTTGGTCCCTCTGTTCCCGATTATGACTGCAAATGACATTTGACGAGTGAGTAGGCATTGATTTCTATAGGAATTAATATTGTGTTCGTCTGATTATTAAAGTCTCGAAGCGATTACTTTAAATATCGGCGATTATTATGCATATCATTAGCCAATCATAACCACAATAACTGTTTGTTTGTTTGTGAATTTCCATTTGGATTACTTCTCTAATAATTCTTATATTGATTTACAAATAATATTTCGATTCATAAATTCTATTAATTTCTAATCAGTTTATATAAAGTTTACTTCAATTTGTGTTCTTTGACTTTTAAAACCAATAAAACATGGATTAAACAAAGTCTCATTCGAGACGAAGATTATTCTTATGTTATTTTTATTTTTATGTATGTCTTCATCAATAAGAACTGGTTGACTGAGTGATCGATTGTATGAACTTGGGATCGAATCTATTAATAATTTAGATTAATGCAACCCAAGTCTGGAATATCGCAAAACTTATTATTCAATATTCTTTACTTAACATAACATTTGGTTAAAATCAATGGTCTATCGGCACAAAAAAAAGGTTATAATCCGCGTTTACGACAAGAGTCTGACCATTGATTGGCTGAATGTCAATCAAAATATGAGAATGACGTTAAAGAATTATCAAAATCTAGACATTGATTGGCATTTTGTTTGCAAACTTCCAATTCTGGTTTGGTTTCGTTGAAATCATTTCATTTCATTGATTCTAATTTATTTAAAATGTTAACTTAAATCTAAAATCATAGACGAGTTGTGATATTCTGTGAATTCTTAAACTCAAAAGTTATTTGAGTTTCCCTTTAATCGCAACTAAACGTGTGTTGCAATGAAATAATGTATAGAAGTTTAGAAGTTTTCATAATTTTGGTTTGATTCACAACTATTTGACCGTCAATTGTACATAGTGGTGATTTATTAGTTACAGTTTGTAAGTTTTAATAATTAATTTTAACACAATTAATGACTTTCTTCGAAGTATTTGAATCGAATCAATAGTTTACAAATCATTGCATCAGAGACTCCACTTTATCCATACCGGGTCTGTATTGGAGGCCCACTATTGCTAGTATAGGGCACGTGAACGATATGCTTCTCAATTATAACTCTGGGCTTTTTGTTGGGGTCGCGAATCAGGTAACTGACCGGTTGAATGATAGTCAAGGTCTTCGAGGGGTCGTACGGATGCGGTATCTTTCGGTAGACCACATCTCTACTTCTTTCAAATTTATCTTGTTTGGCTCTTTGGTTCGCATCGAGATTACCATTTTGACCATTGTTTGGAACCTCTTGTTTAATACCGAGTTCGGGAACACTCGGGCCATTGCCGTCGCAATATTGCGGTGGCTTTCGGTCGACAAGATATGATCGAAGACCACTTCCACCCAATAATCTCTGTCCCGGATCTGACGGATGACATATTTCATAGCAATTCTTTATCGAAATAAAACGATTTGCGTTTCCGCCCTCTCCTGACCACGAAAAGGGAAGGCATTGTTGGAGAACTGGATTGTAGTAAATCCGGATTATATCGAGTCCTCCGTAACCTCTTTCGGGAACCAATTCACACATCTTCTCAATTGACAGTTTGAAAGTATTCGGATCGTTAGGATCACAGTTCTCGTCCCCGTTGTGACCCGATTCTTGATTTGGACTCCAACTTACTTTGTCCCGACCGAGATGTTGATCGTTCCAACCGGAAGACTGTCCATTCGAATCCCATGGCTGTTCATTCTGACCCGAAAAGTCTTCGTCCTGACCAACGATCAAATTGATGGCTAGTTTTGGCAAACTATCACTCAATTGATTATTAGATTCAAATTTACTTACAATTTAGTAAAAACCCGACAAATATTAGACATATTTTCGCCATTTTTTAGTCAATTTATAATTAAATTCTAATTAAAACAAACGATTAAATGACAAAACATATGGCATTTGAAAGAATTCAATGAATCGATAGTTAATAACAATTTATTTCAATTAACAACAAATTATCGCTAATTAAAAGAGCGATTATATTAAAATAATTTTAAACTAAATATAAATAAAAAATATTAATCTATTGATAGTCTGACCAAAAATCAGTGAAAACAAGTATTTATTTAGATTAGTCTAAATTTAATTTAAACTCGATTTAAGAGATTGTTTGTATCTATAGATTCTGTACAACTGATAGAGATTAGAACCGGCGACAAACATATTCACCGAAAAAAGGCCCCAATTCTTGGGCGTAATCACCAGTGAATACCGCGACCAAATCACTCCCGTGGCCGCCAGTGCTCCTAAACAGACCACATTCAGAATCGGCTCAAGAAGTCAAATGTCAAACCTGTTTGAGATGCCGATAGTTTTTCGGCTGGTCTTTGAATGTCCGAAATACTAGCGATGACCAGACCCTGAGGTAAGACAAATGAAGTTAGTTTTGGTCAAAATATGGTTAGAATGAGACAAATGTCTAAATACAGACCCATTTCATAACGGGTGCCCAGAAATGGACAGTCTTTGGTCCGGCGGGATGTTCCCAAAGGGGACGCATCGCCGTCGGAACGAACCGGTCGGCGACCGTCACAATACTTCGGTATATCGCGGACATCGTCGCCGTTAAAGCTATTGATTGCAAACGAGGATAATATCGGATCAGTTGTCTGTCATCTGACGGTCACTACAGTACAGACTCAGACCAACCTTGAAGTCCATTATCATAAGAACCGACCGATTAGTCCTATCTTATAGGACTTCTTTTCCTTCATTCAATTCCCCGAAGAAGGTCTGACCACTTTCGACACTATAATCAAGCGATTTTTGCGAATATATGTCGGTTGAGGACAACGAGGATCTATTGAACCAATTTGTGGTCAATTTGATTGTAAATAAATAAATTACGGCAAAGAAAAGTCGATTGAGATTCAGTGTTATTATCGTTAATTGAAATCAATTATCTATAAAATTAAAAACAGATTCTTTAGTAATTGAATTGATCCGATATATCACCGAAAGTGGTCAAACATTTCAACGATCGGCCGATTCTTCATCTGATGATACTTTAATATTTGCGAATATTCAGACCTTTTTGTTTGGCTTAATATCAGTTGCTATTGAGGTATATCTCAGTGCATATAAAGTACCAAAAGTTCAAAGGAGTGAAACGTTTTGAGTGACATTTGGAGACAAAACATATTCTCATTTCTCAACACGTTTTGTGTGAACTCATTCATTGAACGCAATTGTGAACCGATTTGTGAATCAATTTATTGTTAACTAAACAACAATTATATAAATTATGCCCAAAAATAAAGGTATTTATCGGTGTTTTAAGACATTTGTATTGATATTTGTTTGACAGGAAAGGGAGGAAAGAATAGGAGGCGAGGAAAGAATGAAAACGAGACCGAAAAGAGGGAACTGGTCTTCAAAGAGGACGGACAGGGTTTGACTCATCACATACTGACGACTAACCATTGATTGTCTTCTTCTTTGTCTCATTCAGAGTACGCACAAGTGATCAAAATGTTAGGCAACGGACGACTGGAAGCGCTCTGTTTTGATGGCATCAAACGTTTGTGTCATATCAGAGGAAAGCTTCGCAAAAAAGTATTGATGTCTTTGTGTGAGCAATATCTCGACTAACCTTTGCCCCGATCTTCATCCAGGTCTGGATCAATCAAGGCGACATAATCCTGGTCGGTCTTCGGGACTATCAGGACGCCAAGGCCGACGTAATCCTCAAGTACAACCCCGACGAGGCCCGCAATTTGAAGTCGTACGGAGAGCTGCCCGAGTCGGCCAAAATCAACGATACCGTCACTTTTGGCGAAGAAGAAGAGGACGAAGACATCATTGAGTTCGGAGAAGTTAGCGGAGACGAAGAGATCGATAATGTAAGTGATATTTGGAACCAATGTCTGAATCAACTAATTTTTGTCTCGTTTTCTCGGTTTAGATATAAATTCAGCGCTTTTTCTATTATATAATTATCTCTTTTTGCGAACGAAATGTCATTTTAACTGAAAAATAAGTTTTTATTGAAATATTTAAACAAATATTTAGTTCGAAATTAAATTCAGTTTATATTACAATAAATCTGTGAATCGTTTGTAAATTATTATAATTTGATAACGAATTGTATTATTCTATAAATGTTTTCATTTAACTCTTATATAAATGTATTGAAAAAGAGTTAAATAATTATTTATTTACCGAAACGTTTCAACTCATGAGACCATTGTTTTGCTGTCCATTCCTTTACCGAAAGTCGGCTTCACTTCGAACTGAACCTAATCTCAAAATAGTTTTCGCCTTTTATTAAATCAATAAAACAATTGAAGTATTAATACATTTATGTCGAGAAATGAAATAATAATTAATATTCAATAAGTATTACAAAAGAAATGTGTGAATCAAATGAATAATTAATAGACAAAAGTTTTACGAAAAATAAACATAAAGTGAGAGATAATCGAAACGAAATGGAATGAAATAAGTATTTAATCGAAGATTACTTTCAATTACTCTTCGATTTCCATACTATTAACCAAATCCGGTCTTCGTTTTACTTCTTTGTCTGTGAATTTCAATAATTTGGTTTTGAAGTCTTCCATATTTCGGTCGCACTATTTGTAAAATGAATTTGAGTTTAATTGTTCGGAACAATGATGTCTTACCTGATGACCAATGACCTGATCCACGTATTCGGGCGGCACGTGATATAAGGGTTGATCGAGGATTTGTGAGGGCGGGTGAGGGAAGCGAGAGATAAGGCTCTCCTCATATAAGAGTATAGCCATTACTACGTCCTCTTCGGTCACTTTCCGATGAAGAGATAACTTTGCGAATGATTTGCTCAAAGAGAAGAGGGTTTCGACTGACATGTGGTTCATCTTTGAGCCTCTGATCCTACGGCTGGCCATATAGTACTTGGTTATCAATCGCTCGCACTTCTCATCCATTTGTGGATTGTTTTGACTCATGAGTTCTATTGTCTTTCGCCACTCTTCGTAGGACAGTGTCGGAGGATTGGGTTTATCACTGCCTATAGTTCTGAAATAGATATATCCTTTGGGCGGCTGTGGTATGACATAAACCATTCCAAACACTTCGGCCCAAAGAATTGTCTGACCTCTGCCTGACTTATGCTGTTTCTCATTGATATCGTCCTCAATGGACGCCCAAACGATGGTCTTTAGTTCTGTTTCTGATTTCATTGGTTCGAACGACTGGGTCTGTCGGGCGACCACTTCATTAGTGACCAACGCGTGGAAGAGCGCAGTCCTGTCTTTTTCGGGAAGTTCGTTGAGATTATCAACACATTCAATAATGGTTATGCCATCGGACCCATACTGAAGAGCCCCCGAATCAGCCCAATCGAGTTTGTTGTTCTGGTGTACGGTTTGACGGCTCACTCCAGTCATCGGCACAGACAGTGATTTATGCATAAATTGGTTTTCAATCATATACGACGACCACTCGAACAGACGCCGAACCATAAGGTCGTCATCGCATACGACCAGAACCGACAAATTGTTTTTCTGTTTGACATACAATTCATTATTGGAATAATCATTTCAATTGTTTTTTATCTGACTTTTTGTTTGGATTCCACCGAATCGTTAACTGACAGAAGACTCAGAAGAAGTCCTAATTTGAGCCGAAAGAAGGAACCGATTAGCGAAAGGTTGTCCCCATATATATAGGCCAGAGTTAGAGGGAAGCTATAGAGAGACGATCCCAATCGGTCTTCGGAACAAAATTCAGATTAAGATTGAAAATTATTAACAAGTGAAAAACCAAACCATCGAATAACTTCTGGATTTCTTCTGGAAATTGCTTCAAATATTGTTTGAATTCCGAAGTGTTCATAGTTCGAGGAATCGGTCGAATATTCTTCTCGAATGACAGTAAAGTGTATTCATTTGATTTGTTTTTATAAAGAACAACATTCTCGAGATGTGATCCGTTGTAAATGCACTCGAGTTCTGTTTGAGTCAAACAATTCAAAAGAACAAACACTTCGATCGGGTGAAGACCTTTGGACCGTCTTTGACCGATTGTGGCCATGAATTTGCGGCCATCGATATAATAGCGATCTTTCTTTGACTCGAAGTACTTATCACTCAATTGATCGCTTTGTGAGCCATGTATTTGAATGACTGACCATTTCGTCCTCTGCTCAACAATTTCGCTGCTTTTGGCCACAAATTTCTGACCGATAAGTACGCGAAAGATAGCACTCAATGACACGATTTGTATGGAATCCAAAGAAGCCAATTGATTATCAATTCCTTCCAAATCTTTATAACTCTTAAAACTCAAACTTAAGACAATCGTTAGTTACGGAAAGTTCGGTCAAAGACTTACTTTTCGGTCAGATTCTTGTGTTTGAGACAAAACCAAATCTTCCGGTTCTTCAGCACTTCTTTTGGTACTTTTCTTCGCACACTTTTACCGAACAAATCCAAAAACATATCAGTGTTTTTGGCCATTAATTCTTTGCTTTTGTCTAAAAGAAGAGAAGATATGATACAAATTGATAACAATTAAGACTAACCATTGAAGGAATTCCAATCCAATTGATGAATGAAGTCAACGATCATTCGATGGCCGGCTTCGGCCGAATCGGCGCTCAATTGGCTGTCATTGAGACGCGCGACCAATCGGTTCAAGTCTTGAGCGATCGGCGAATCATTCGAACTCAAGTAATGGTCGATCACTCTTTGGATCTGTTCTTCTTCTGACTCTTTGCGAGACATTTCGACGAAGACTTCGATTCAGAAATGTTTTTGTTTTTAAGTTTGGTTTCGATTGAAATGAGTTTGAGTTCAGTCGACACAGACTTTGCTTCAGATTTGGTTACAGTTTTTGAATTTGAGTTTTAATTGATTTCTAATCATAAGAACTAAAGAATCGATTCTTAATTTAATGCAATTTGAATACAGTTTAAGAAAACTTTAAATTAATTATTTAATAATTAATTATTAAAATCTCAATAATAATTGTTTATTGAATATCAAAACGGATAGAAAGTACTACTACTCGGACAGAATATTCTGTCCTCAACTCCGACAATAACTTCTTTGCTAAATAACAAATGAGCTCTTTTCCAATATTTAAGACCTATTTTGTCAACTATTTCAATAGATTTGTGGTTATTATCCCAACTTCTGTAGATAATGTGATTGAGTTGGCTCTCGGGAAGGGATTGACAACATTTTGAGACCAAGAGCTCAGCGATTGATTGGTTGTCCGCATAAAGGGGTTCAATGCGGAAGTGATTGTCAACCGTCGGACAGAGAAGACAATAACCCATCACTTGATTACTTTGATTAATAGCGACCCCACTCTTAATGTCTGGGCTTTTAATCAATCCTTCTATATATAGGGTTCGATCCAAACCATTGCAAATCTGTCGGTCGTATTGAATAACTTTATGGACAATATCTTCGTCGATATCAAAGACCGAAATTCCATCAATTCTTTGCGTCAATCGATTAAAATTGAAATTTCCTTTGAAATAAAATACACTTTTGTGTGGATCGAAACCAAAGTCTTCATTCTTATACTTTTGATACATCGGAGGATCGGCTATGAGTGAGATATTCCGTTCATTTCCGATGTGATCCATAACTTGTCTCCAAAGGACTGATCCAATTCCCAAACGTCGATATTCTTGTCGAACAACATATTGTCCGACGAAAGCCAAGTCCGGCGACAAATTGATTCCACTGCAGACTCCAATCACTTTCCCTAAGGGGTAAACGATGGGTGAAAAAGGCAATTGATATCAATCGATGTCAACAACAAACCCGTTTCGCTATCTTCAGCCACGAATATGCCCTTCGGATCAATTCTGATCATTACTTCATTGGCATACTTAGAGATAGTGAATCTGACCGATAACCACATTTGCCGAACCTCTTCGAAATCTTTTGGTTCCAGATTTCTTGTAATATATTTGACATTTTCGGTCATTTTGAAACAAACGATCAGATTTATCCAATTTATATGAAACTCAATTTCAAGGATATCTTTTCATTACTAGATTATGATTAGTGATCTTGATCTTCAATTCTCAATTTGATTGGCCGACAAACTTAAAACTATCTCAACTTTTGATCGTTTGATTCTATAAACAAAAATAATTTTCTATCAAATATTGAAATGTTTTAATCAATAAAATGTGTGAAAAAAACATAACTAATTGAATGAAAATGAAAATCGAAAAGTATTATCAAATGAAGTTCTAATCATCGAATACTTTTATTTGTTGACCCAAATCATTCAATTAGCTGATGAAATGCTGAAAATAAAATTGATATCATGTTTCATTGGAAAAAATAAATATTTTAAAGCAATTAAAGTTATTAAAAATAATTATCGCAAAACTGATCTGAAATACCTTCCAATCGAAACAGACTTTAAACAACTTTTCTCAAGAATCTCAAACAAAGTAATGCGGACGACCTTGTGGTCAGACCTGTCTCACAGACATCTCCATTAATTCACTATTCATTTCTTAGTTGTCTTTTGCGAAGACACTAATTGATAACAAAATGATCATTTATTTACTGATTGCGTCTATATTTTGTGGTCAAACTGTTTTGGGTAAGAATTTATTGAGAATTAGAGCCAATAATTGACGAGAATTTCTAACACAAAGGTTTGATGCGAACCCCGGCCGTCGAGTTTGTGGACAGCCGTCAAATACCAGTCATTGGTTTGGGTACTTTCGAGTCGACCGACAATCAGACGGTTATGAACCGAGTCGTAAGGGATGCCATCGAAGTCGGTTACAGACATATCGACACCGCGTACTTCTATCAGAACGAAGCGCTCATCGGAAAGGCTCTTAAACTTGTGATCGATGACAATCGGATCAATAGAAGTGATATATTCATCACAAGCAAAGTGTGGCGAACCTTCCATAGAAGGTCTGCTGTCGTTAATTCCATCAAATTATCATTGAATAACTTGAGGATTGATTATCTCGATTTGGCTTTAATTCATTGGCCGATGGCTCATAAGCCGGGAACGGGTTCTTTGTGGCCTCTGAATGACCAGAACCTAACTCTTGACGATGACGTAGACATAGTGGAAACGTGGAAAGGCATGGAAGACGCGTATAAACTAGGTTTAGCCAAAAGTATCGGTGTCTCGAACTTCAATTCCCAGCAATTGTCGCGACTATTACAGCGAGGATTCCTAAAACCAGTGGCCAATCAGGTATTGGGTAACCAAGTGGTTAGTTCTTAGTCTAATCCATTGTTATTTGACCTCAAGATCGAAGTCCATCCCTATCTGTCTCAGCAACCATTAGTGGACTTCTGTCACGATCGGGGCATTCAAGTGATCGCTTATTGTCCGCTCGGAAACGCATTCCGAAAGGAATTATTCAACGAAACAATTTTGACGGACATCGCAAACAAATACAATAAAACTGTGGCTCAGGTTATGCTTCGATGGCTCAGTCAAAGAGATATCATTGCTATCCCGAAGACAACCAAAACTGAACGACTTATAGAGAACATCAGTATTTTCGACTTTCAGTTGAGTGACGACGAAATGATGAAAATATTTTCATTAAATAGAAATACAAGAAATATTGATCCGAAAC
Source organism: Liebstadia similis (assembly GCA_034689365.1). NCBI lineage: Eukaryota > Metazoa > Arthropoda > Arachnida > Sarcoptiformes > Liebstadiidae > Liebstadia > Liebstadia similis. Next base: position 13,908 of record JAQGAJ010000577.1, read on the forward strand.
AAGCGATCAATAACCCGGGCTATCCATTCAAAATACCTTTCAGATGAAGTTTTAGCCCTTCGAAAGTATTATCTCTATTAAATGATTATTGAAATTACATTTTGTTTTAAA
>JAQGAJ010000578.1:0-14017 GCA_034689365.1 Liebstadia similis
CCATTATTACCGATATTATTATTATTATTTTATTACCCTTTAAATAATAAATTTAAGTCAGCAATAAATTAAAAATGTGATTAATGACGATTTGCATAATTAAACTGTTTTACATAAACAGTAGCCTTGATAGGGATGGGTAACAGGAGTTAATTGCTTAGTACTCCCCGATAGCGGTAAAGTAATTTTTGGGTGAGGTTTTCTCCAACCAAACACCTGTCCATCCCTGGTTTAATTGTAGCGAAAGGGTTACGATGGGCGAAAAAAATTAATGTGTTTACCAACTACTGTCTAGTTTAATTCAAGGATTTGTAAAGGGTTAGAAATAAAAGTTAAATCACATTTTTTTTGGGTAAACCTATTAAATTACAAACTTTTATGTTTTTAAACAATTAGAGATGAAATGATAAGATTTATAGAAAATTATAAAACATTTATCGGATAAATACCTATATTTAGTCAATTGATTTGATTAAATTTGAATAATTATGTTTAAATTCTCAGTTAATTAAGGAATGATATAACTAGAATCGATAATAGTCTTAAGGCTAATGAATATTTTATCGAAAATATTTTGATTTCGTTATTATTTAATAGATTATTAATTAAATTATATTATTTTAATTAATAACATTGATTTGAATAAACGAAAACATGTGACCAATTAAGTGATTTTAGCGACTTTTATATAGATATTTAAATGTAAATTCAAACTAATCTGGTTTAGTCTTAATTTGAAAGGACACACAATTAAGAACACTGACTAAGAGAAGGCTCAGTCAGTGAATTACCTTAATTACGAGGCACTGACCTATTGGTCGATCAGGCAATTAGCATGATTTGCATGGATAACATGGTCAGAGGTATAGCCGTTGTACTGTTGAGTAAAAAATGAACTGAAAATCAATTGACATTTATTACCAGAATATTAGTTAATACCCGAAGAAAGCCATTAAACGAGCCATTAATTTGTGGTTATAGACGAATACCGAGTGAAGAGATCATTAAACCAAAAGTCGATTTCAATTCTGACATTTAAGCAATTGATATGATTTTTGAGACCAAGACGTCAGTGAAAATCATTTTCTTAAGTGTTTTGTTTTGAGCGAAAGTAATAAAAAAAATTATGTTAATAGCAATTATTTCCTAAACTATTTTGTCTTATGATCAGAGATGGCCAATGATTACCCCTTTCTGTGAAAGTATGATTCGGTTTAATTTTAATTAACGATAACAACATATTATTGTTGCGAAAAAAGTCGATCGAAAATTCCCCGCAATATGTTTGAAGAAATTGTTGCCAACGTTTTAATTACCAGTTCAAGTATTTCAAGGGTTGTAACCCGTGTTTTACGTAAGTTTCATCAAATTATTTCCAATCAATTTGCGCATGACTAACATTCAATAACTTAAGTAGTTTAGCTTTTATTGACAAATTAGAGTGTTTCCCAAATATTTCAATTAAGAGGAAATACCTATAAATTTGAATAAATTGATTCCGATTTTACAAAACCATTAATTATCAGTTCGATAGTAGAGATAAATTGTCTCACAATGTTTGGCCCATTTTGACCACCGATTCATTTGCTATCAAATTGATTGTAATACTAATCGGTAATTGTTTTTTGATGTGAATTTAATTGACTAAAAGTAAGTTTCATGAAATTCATTACTATATTCAATAGGAATTCCTTTCACTCTTATTGTCGAAAATTAATTTTTACGATATTTTACTGATAAGAGGGAGAAAGAGAGGGATGAAGAGTGAAAGGGAGAGATGGAAAGAGTTAGGGAGAGGTGAAGAGAGAAACGGAGAGAAAAAGAGAGAGATGAAGAGAAAAAGGGAAAGATGTAGAGAGAAAGGGAGAGATGGGGTGAAAGAAAAGAGGGGAAAGGGAGAGAAAGAGAGCGGTTAAGCAAATAAGAGTTTGAGAACAGCTTCAAAGTTGTGTCCGATTCGTCGAAAGTAGTATTTCGAAGTCGGTATAGGCTTTGGTAAGCGTTTGGTAAGGCATTGGAAAGCTTTGGGTTAGAAAAATAAACGATTATTTAATATTTTCTTTACTCCATTCCTCTGTTCGGCTCATTATTAACCGTAACCTTAATCCTGACCGCAGTCTATATAGTGATCATCCACTCATATAAAAGGCGAAAGTTTTCGTAATAAATATCTTTCTTCTTCTCAATCGAGAGATTTTCTATTCTATAGAGAAGAAGAAGAAAATATTTAGTGGTTTTGGGATTCCCGGGAATAATGTTTTTCTAATGAAATCGAAAGACTTTTTTCTTTCTGACTGAAGACGAAAAAAACTTTTTCTGAATTTTGATTAAGACGTGAACAGAACGTACGCAACAGAAGAGAAACCCTTTAAAGAATTATAATCTTGCGATTCGTTTGATTCGTTGGTCATTATTGAGAGTGAGTTATGTGAGAGACTGAGAGTATATAAATTAAGTCCTAATCGAGAAGTTCTTCGATTTGATTGCTGGCCCTCAAGAAGTAGAGTCTAATCTTGCAATCTCTCCATAACTGAGAAAGAAATTCAATTCAATTGAAAACTTAGTCTGAATTCTGATTTTCGTTCAGAACTTTAAACATATTTATCGTTTCGTTTTAAAAGTTTTAATCAAAGTTTTTATTTAACTCAAAGTTTTGTCTAATTTTTAAAGTTGTGAAGAAGTAAAACAAAGCATCGAATATGCCGTCGCATATCAACCAAAAGTTAACCATGGATGACGACATTGTCGTCAGTGGTATCGGCGGTCGGTTTCCCGAATCGGACAATATCGACGAATTTGCTCACAATCTCTACAACAAAATCGATATGATCACAGCCGACAACCGAAGATGGCCTACAGGTTAGACATTTGTTTATTATTCTTCTACTATTCTTATAATTCTATTTCTGAAAGTTTAGATTTCATTTTCAAACTTTTCAGAATTTAGATAATTTCAATATTTTATAGTTTCATTCAGTCATTCGAATTAAATTTTCAATCAAGAATTTCCCGAAAAGAACTTTTTTTGATCTAAGGCTTTGTCTAAATGATTGGTCAATGACTGAAATTCTATAAATGTCCACAATTTCCAGAATAATTCAATGATTTTGGGTCTCATTTTAATAATTAATTCACATTTAGTTTTATTTTTTTCGTAATAATTAATTAAATCTCCACAAATTCCTAAACATATAATCTATAAATAAAATTGACAATGTGCCAAGATAAGTTTTGAACACTTGATTGACATTTTCTCTGAGCTGGAATGATTGAGATGTTATTGTTGCTTATTTCAAATCTCTTAGCCATTCCAGTCCTATGGAGAATGTTTTAATCCCACGTTTATAATCGATTAAAACTGGATTAACATTAACATTGAAAATATTTTAATGTTAATTAGATTAAAGTAGTAAACAAAATCTTATCTTATGATTAAATTATCTTAAATTAAAAGCAAAATTTTAGTTTATTTAGTGTTATTTAATTCTGTAATTAATATATATTCAAATGATAATCAAAGAATCGCAAAGAATCTGATAGAAAGAGTGATTTTATAGAATTTGAAGATCAAATTTGTGTTATTATCGATGGCTTATTAAATCTTATAAAATCTTGATTAAAAATACACAACAAATTGAAAATATCAGTAAAATGAGCGATAGATTTATCACATTTAAGACATTGTGTAATCACTTGAAGACATATGTAATGACCGAATTCTTTCCTTCCGATTAAGACCTCAATGGAATGAATCCCCGAATGGGAAAACTGAAGAATATCGAGAAATTCGATGGTCTCTTCTTCGGTATTATGAACTCCATGGCTGACGTTATTGACCCACAATCCCGACTCTTGTTGGAGACCACTTACGAGGCCATCATCGACGCTGGTATGACCTGATTGTCACTTTCGTTGAACTTCAGACACTTAACCCTATTTGGTTTGAATCAGGTATCAACCCTCAGACCCTCAGGGGCTCTGATACTGGAGTGTATATCGGCTTTTCGTCGTTCGGTATGCCCGACGGCATTCCCGAAGATGTTCAGCCCGATTCACAGAGCAACATGGCCGATCTTCTGCTTTGGACCGCTGGCTCCCAGAAGTGTCTCTACGCCAACAGAGTGTCGTTCGTGTTTGACTTCAAGGGTCCATCGATGGTCATCGATACGGCCTGTTCTTCAAGTTTGGTCGCATTCAGTGCTGCAGTCAATGACTTGCGTTTAGGTATTGATTGACTTTCCTTTAAGTCCATTACATCTTTTAAGTCCATGTATAACAGAATCTAATTGTCCTTCAATTTCCCCGAAGGCAAGTGTCGTCAGGCCATTGTCGGCGGTACCCAAGTGTGTCTTCAGCCCTTTTCTAACCAGATTTTTCAATCGACTCGATTGAACGCTTTGGACGGACTGCCGAAAGTATGGGACGAAAAGGCCGACGGCTTTGTCAGAGGAGAGACTGTTTGCTGTTTTTATTTGCAACGAAAAGCAGATTCAAAGCGTATTTACGCCACTGTTTTGAACTCCGGAGTCAACATCGATGGTAACAAAAGAATGGGTATGTTCTACCCATCAGCTGAAGCCCAGGAGGAGCTGATGGTCAAAGTGTACAAAGAAGTTGGAGTTGATCCCGCTGATGTGAACTACTTTGAGGCTCACGCCACCGGAACCAAAGTAAGATAATTGAATATTCTTCGAATTCAAATCACTAACCATTACGATGAACAGGTGGGTGATCCTCAAGAAGCAAAGGCTATCTATAACGCCTATTGCGCTAAAGTCAATCGGGACGAACCCCTTCCTATTGGTCTTCTCAAGAGTAACATCGGTCACGCCGAGGGTGCGTCCGGCGCCTCATCGGTGGCCAAAGTGCTCATTGCTTACGAGCACGAGTGCATTCCTGCGAGTCTTCATCTCCAGAACATTAAGGCCAATATCAAAGAGAATTGTCCGCCACTATTGCCCGTCACTGAGAACCATAAGTACAAACCCGGCATCGCTGGTGTTAACAACTTCGGTGTCGGCGGAGTCAACGCTCACGTATTGTTCGAACCTAACTATAAGACACAAAGTGAAGACAATCTTAAGATTGCTGAAGATCTTCCAAGAATTGTCAACATCAGTGGCCGAACTGAAGAGGCCTTCCATAAGATGTGCAATTGGATGGAAGCTAATCCAGACAAAGTCACCCGAGACTTCTTGGCACTCTTGGCTGACACCATGAGAGTTACCCCTACCCTCAACTCTAGTGGAATGCCTTACAGAGGTTTGTATTGATCGATGGATCAGCTCTGAAAGACAATTAACCTGTGATTATGATTTTAGGAACTCTTATGATCAAAAAGGGAGACAATGGTTATGAATATAAGAGACAGAACTCGATGTTTACTCTCAAGACTCAGAGACCACTTTGGTTTGTGTTCCCCGGTTTGGGCGGACAATGGGTCGGTATGGCTAAGGCTCTGATGCCGATCAAGATCTTTGCCGACACAATCGAAGAATGTCATAATATTCTTAAACCATTCGATATCGATCTGAAACATCTCTTATTATCTGATGACAAGAGCTCAATGTCAACGATGACCAACAAATTCTGTGCCACAACTGCTATTGAGATCGCTTTGTTCGATGTAATCAAATCCCTGGACATAGTTCCCGACGGAATTATGGGTCATTCCTTCGGAGAGATCGCTGCCGCTTATGCCGACGGTTGTTTGACCGCTGAAGAAGCACTTCTGGTAACATATTATAGAGGAGTTGTAACCGAAAGCGACAAAAAGATCCCGAAAGGTCTTATGGCTGTACTCGGAATGTCTTGGAATGAGGCCCGAAAGCAGTGCCCGAAGGGTGTGTCCGTTGTCTGCAACAATGGAAAGGACACAGTCGTGGTCTCCGGTCTGTATAGTGAGACCAAACAAATGGTTGAAGCGATGACAAAGAAAGGCATTTTCGCGCGTGAGTTACAGAGCAGTGACATTCCATATCACAGCGAATATCTGATGACTTCGGCCCCTAAGCTCACTGAAGAGCTTAAGAAAGTTGTTCCCAACCCGAAACTAAGATCAAAGAAGTGGACCTCCACTGCCCTTATGGACAATGACGTCGATGAAGCTCTTATGTACGCTTCGGCCGAATACTTTGTCCATAACTTGATCAGTCCAGTCTTCTTCTACAACAAGTTCAAGCACTTGCCCTCAGACGCCATTATCCTCGAGATCGGACCTCACGGTCTCTTCGCCAAAGTGGTTAAGGAGACCCTCGAGTCGGGCGCATATTTATCTGTGATGAAGAAAGACGCAAATGATTCCAATTTGGAAATGTTCCTGAGCTCTGTGGCCAAGCTCTACGAGTTGGGTTTGAACCCGACCATTGAAAACCTCTATCCTAAGGTCGAATGGCCAGTGGCCCGAAGCACTCAATCCATCAGTTCTCTGATGATGTGGGAACACAAGGACAACAACTTTGTCCGAAAGTACCCCGACTTTCACTTCCGTCCGACCGCTTCGGATCTCAATGAGACTTATAATCCTCAACAGAACATCAAAGCAGTTCTTCCCGAGCATTGCATTGACGGTAATGTCTTATATCCGGCCACCGGTTATCTCATGTTGGCCTGGAGGCGAATGGCCGCTCAGCATGGTAGAATATGGAATCAATTGCCGGCCATCTTCGAAGATGTCCAATTCAGACGACCCATCTTCTTGTCTGATACCGATATCACTAGAATTAAAGTCAAATACCACGAGACAAGCGGTAAGTTTTAGATCAGAAATGGTAAATACGAACGAATGAGTGATCATCTCTTTGTCCATTAGGTGAGTTCACAATTATGGAAAGCGGAAACGTCTGTTGTCTCGGAAAGATCAGAACCACTGATGAATATGCACTCAGTCTTCAGTCTTTGATGGTCGAGGAGAACGCCATCAGAGAAAAGGAGGACTTCGAGATCAATCTGACGACCGCCGACTTCTATAAGGACATCAAAATCCTTGGTTACGATTACGGCCCGAAATTCCGAAGAATACAAAGTGTGAAAACAAATGACTTCGAGAAACTTCACGGAGAGATCGAATGGGACGGAAATTGGATCACTTTCATGGACTCTTTGCTCCAGACTATGTGCGCTGCGATGCCCTTCCGTAAAATGATGGTTCCCGTTATGATCAGGTCTTTGAGATGCGATCCTAAGACTATGTATGAGGGAATCGCTGCCAACAAATTCACCGAAAACAGAACCGATCAACTGATCGAAGAGAAGGTACAGGAAGACGATCTCCAAGAGATTCTGGCCCGACAGGGAGGCAATGACGAGGCAGAGGTCGAGGGTGTCCTCAACGCCAATAGCGTCGACTACATCGAAGAACTGTTCGGCAAAGAGTTCCACGTTTACAAAGCGAATCTGCCGTTCTTCGCAGATATGAACTCAAGAACTATTGTCACATATGGTGTCGAAATCGAAGATCTGATGGCTTTCCCCATTCCTCGTAAGACAAATGCCCAGGACTTGAAACTTGAATACTACCAGTTCGTGGCCAACGAAGACAATAATGCCATCGAAGAATGCGATAAACAGGCCATCAAAGAGTATCTGAAGGTGTGCTCATCGATGGTCAACAAGGTTAAGGAAATTGTTGAATCTACCGGTAAAACCGATCCCGAGATCAGCGACGAGAACGTGAAATCACATTTGGCTGACATTAAGGACAATCAGGTTATGCTGAAGATCTTGAACGAGCTCTACAAGGGGTGCATCGATGAGAACCAGAACATAAACACCAATCAGTTCTTAACTGAGATTCAGAACAAACCAGAGTTTGATATGTCTTTGGATATCATTAATACCCCGTCAAAGAACGAACATCTGGTCCGCACATTCCTGGATGTCGTTAGCGAGAGTTATGTACCAAAGAAGGAGATCCGAGTTTTCGAAATCAATTTGACCAAAGGTCTGATGGCCAACGAAGTGGACAGTTATTTGGCCACTTCTCACATCTACCCGATCGATGTCAGCTATACCTGTGCTGTCAAATCCATTGAAGCTATCGACGAAGAGGACAAGAAGAAGGGTTTCAAATACGTTGAATGGAAGTACACTGAGTCCAACTTCCCGTCTGAGGTCAGCTCAACCGACTTCATCATTCTGAAGGACAGTCAAGACCTCTGGGACATCGACGTTGAGTCCCATCTTCAGGATGCTTACGATGTGGTGTGCAATAAGGGTTTCCTTATGGCTGTCTTCAGACACCAACTGACCGAACCCGAGTTGGCTCTCAACCAAATGAATGGTAAGAAGAATCTAAAGAACGCCGATCTCGAGAAGAGAGTTATGGACTTCGCTAAAGCCGCTCAAAGCGTTGGCTTCAATATCATTGGCCGAAAGTCCGACTCAATCGGATCGATGTCTTTGTTGTTCCGTAAAATGCTGTCCAACGGAGTGCCGCCCACTAAGGACAACATCATTGAGATCAACAGTAACTGCGAGGGATGGTTCGAAAAACTCAAAGAGAAGATAATCGAACAAAAAGAGAAAGAAGAAAAAGACGAAAACATTTGGCTCATCGCCAATGACTCGCCTAAGAATGGTATCATTGGTCTCATTAACTGTCTTCGTCTGGAACCGGGCGGAGAGAGCATTAGATGCCTCTTCGACTACGACAATATGGTGAAACTGCCGATCAACTTCCAAGAGAAACCATTCTCAGATATCCTCGACAATGATCTGCCGATCAATGTCTTGAGAAATGGCAAATTAGGTACTTATAGACACATATCTTTACCGCGAACTTACGACAAGATCGAGTCCGACGAGTACTTCCTCAACATCGGTCCCACCCGTGATTTGGCAGGTCTTCAGTGGTTCGATCTCCGCAATCTGACCCCAGCCGAAGAGTCATATGATCTGATCAATCAGAAGGTTAAGAAAATCCCGTGTAATATCTATTACTCGGGTATGAACTTCAGAGACGTCATGACCGCTACCGGTAAGTCACAAAACCACTTCTTTAAGACCATGTCATCTACAATACGTTGTTTGTCCATCAGGTCGTATCGCTTCGGGTCCTCAGCAGCTCTTCACCGACTGTTGTATGGGTCTTGAGTTCTCTGGTCGTCGACGAGACACCGGAGAGAGAATTATGGGACTTGAAGTGAGCAGATGTTACGCCACTTCCATCGATTGTATCGAGGAATTCATTGCTCCGATCCCCGACAACTGGACAATGGAAGACGCGGCCACTATTCTCTGTACTTACAGTACTGTGTGGTACGGACTCATTGAGAGGGCTCACCTCCAGAAGGGTATGTGCTTTGAGTTTATTTACAGTTCTTCAATAACACATCTCTTCCTCAGGCGAGAGCATTCTTATCCACTCGGGTGCCGGTGGTGTCGGACAGGCGGCTATCAGTGTTTGCCAGAAATACGGCTGCGATGTCTTCGTCACAGTTGGAACCGAAGACAAGAGAAAATTCTTGAAAGAAAAATACAATATTCCTGAGAACCGAATGTTCAGCTCAAGAGATATTCAATTCAAATATAAGATCAAAGAACTAACCAAAGGAAAGGGCGTCGATCTCGTCCTCAATTCTCTGACCGGCGATAAATTGGATGCCAGTTATGAAATCGTTGCCGATTGCGGTCGGTTTGTAGAGATCGGCAAATATGACCTCCAAATGAACAAACAGTTGGGAATGTTTTCATTCCTCAGAGATATCTCTTTCATTGGTGTGTCTGTCGATCAGAAACTGTATCTTAAGAGAGGTTTCTGTCAGAAATTCATGCAATGGTTGTCCGAAAACTCCAACAACGGAATGGTTAAACCCATTAACTGCAATGTCTTCAAAGCCGAAGACGCAGAGAAGGCCTTCCGATATATGACAACCGGTAAACACATCGGAAAGATTGTCATCAAAATGAGAGAAGAAGAGAAGTTTAAGGTAGCAAAGAGTGGATTCAGTCCTTCCAAGAGACTTATGGTCACCCGAAAGACTTACTTCAACCCAAACAAAGTTTATATAATCACTGGAGGTTTGGGTGGTTTCGGAATGGAACTCATCCATTGGATGATGTTCTTAGGCGCCAGAAAATTCGTGTTGACCTCAAGAGTGGGCATCAGAAACAACTATCAGAAGTTTGTTGTCGAACGTATTCAATCTTTGGGAAGAAAGCTGAAGATGTTTGATGTGAATACCGTTGTGTCCACTCATAACACCGCAACCATCGAAGGAACGAATAAACTTCTAAAACAGGCTCAAGAGATGGGCGCCATCGGCGGTATCTTCCATTTGTCTCTTGTTCTCAATGATTGTCTCCTTGAGAACCACGAACTCGATAAGTTCATTGAGACCATTGACTCAAAGACCAAGGCTTTCGAGAACATCGATAAATTGAGTCGAGAACAAGACATTGGTTTGGATTACTTCGTTGTCTTCTCGTCCGTCGCTTGCGGTAAAGGAAACGCCGGACAATCCAACTATGGTTACGCTAACTCTGTGTGCGAACGCGTTTGTGAGGCCCGTCGTAGAGATGGATTGCATGGTCTGGCCATCCAATGGGGACCAATTGGTGACGTTGGAGTGTTGGCTGACTCTGAGATCAACACTTCTTTGGCTGGAATTGTTAAGCAAAGAATCTATTCTTGTCTCGAGATTATGGACAAACTTCTTCAGTCAGACAACGCCGTCGTTTCGTGTGTTGTAAGTCATTAACAGTTTATAGTGTTCAACGGTTTTACTGATTGTCTTTACTTCTTAGGTGAGAGCCAAGAGATCCGTTTTGAGCGGAACCAAAGAGTCTAAGCTTGTTAACCAAGTCTGGACCGCTTTGGGTATCGATCCCAAGACTACTCCCAATCACTTGACTTTGGGTGAGATCGGAATGGAGTCTATGTTTGCGGTGGAACTACAACAGGGATTGGAGAGGGAGTACGACATCAAAGTCACTCTGAATGACATCAAGAATATTACCATTGGAATGATGAAAGAATTCGAGTCCGGAAAAGTCGATGAGATGAAGAGGTTTGCCGATGAGATCAAGGCGTGCCGAACTAAATTGAGCAAGGTCAAATTCGTGATCCCATCGGATGCCTACGTCCGACTTAATAACGTGACGACCGGAAAACCCGTTTACTTCTTGCCTCCACTCGAAGGTATTTTCTCGGCTTTGGAACCATTGGCCGAAAGGATGAATCGACCGGTTATTGGTCTGAATTGGTTGAGAGATATGGAGAAATTGGGTTCACTCAAGGAAATCAGTAGATATTACTTAAATCTGATGAAGGTTTTGGAGCCAAAGGGCAATTACGATATTGTCGGCCACTTCTACGGCGCTCTGATCGCTATGAAGATGTTAAAGAAGGGTAATGTCAACAAAGCTGTCATCATTGACATGTTGTCTGAGGTCAAACTCGAGGAGGACTGTCTGACCGACGAATATCTGATTGATTTGATTCTTCGTCTCATCACCAAAGACTTGCCGCGTGTGATGCACGACAAGATCGCTCGTGACATTCAAGCAAAACCCGATGTTAAGTCAAAATTGGCCAAAATCTCGGATGAACTCAAAGAGTTCGTCGGCAAGAGTTTGGTCAGCAGAGACTTGGAGGAGATCCTCAACAACTCATTCAAAAGAGCAAAACTGTTCACTACTTATCGTCTGAATATGAAGAAGAAGTTCAAATTAGGTCAAATGGGAGCTGTTTTGGGCAAAAAGTACATGGAAATGAGTGGAAAGGTACTAATTATCAAGCCTTTCGAGGCCGCCGAAGACGAAGAGATCGAAGATATGACCGAAAAGATAAAGAACGCCTATTTCCTACCCGAGAAGGTATGTCAATGATCACCATTTGATCCAATTGTTTATTCATTGCTAATGTATTGCTTCTATTCTTAAGGGTATGGAAGGAAAGCTCAACTTCGAGACAGTGAAGAACATCGATAACAACGATTCGGTCGCGTTCTTCAACATTATATCGGTTTCGATGAATAAATATCTTCAGGCGTAGAGTTATTTTTGAAATATATTTACATATTTTTATTCAAATTATACTATTTTTTATATTCCTTTTTATAATTTCATTATAGATTTAATTCTTTTTGAAAACTTTTTTGACTCATATTTGATATACAAATAAACATTTATTCCAAAACACAATCAGTTGTCAAATATTTTCACTGTTTGTTTAATTCCTGGTCTTCTAATCCCTAATCCTATCTTCAAATCACTTAAACTGATATCAATCCCTAATCCTATCCCTGGAAAGGCTTAATCACAGGTTTTGAGAGACAAAATACTTTCGCTTTTATTGACCAAATGTTCAACCGATTAGGACCTGAGCCCTGTGCAGGTCTGAGCTCAAGCCCTGGATTCTAAATAATTCGAAACGTGTTTATCTCTTCCAAGGATGGTATAAAAGTCTGAAACCTTTGACACTTTCATCTATTTCTTCAGTTTTAGTTTTGAAGACCATTTCAAAGATGAAAACTTTAGTAATTATCTTAAGTTTTGTTATATTTCTTTCGAAAACCGTTTCGACCAATCCCTCGGTTGACATATGCGAGAGCAGAACATACCGCGACTGTCATCACGCGACCACTTTCACAGAAGAAGAAGTCGAAAATGTTAGAAAATATCTTCAGAAGAGATTCGCGAAGACTGATCCCATTCGAAAGCCGTGCAAACGATTACACGTCCGGAAAGATGTCAAGTGTTTGTCGAAACAGGAGTTCCAAGACTTCGTGGATGTGATCCATGAGATGCACAGAAGCGGGTTTATGGACGAAATGACTTGGATTCACCACACCCTTTGGTCCTCTGTTCACAAGTATGGCGTTGGTCTTCCTTGGCATCGATGGTTCATAATGTTGTTCGAGAAAGAGATGATGAGAATCAACCCGAAGGTCACTCTTCCCTATTGGGATTATTTCAACGATTTTGCCGAACCTCACAAAAGCATAATCTGGGAACTGTTCGGTAGAGCTGGTACTAAGTCCAATGACTACTGTGTGAAAGACGGGCCGTTCGCTAATATGACCTTCAAATATCCGACCCCTCATTGTTATCGCCGTCAATTCAATCCCGACGGTACAATCAACCCGTGGGAGAGTCCCGAATGGATGACAGCTGTTACCCAAATGAGTATTGACTACCGAGTGCTCGTCAAAGAACTACACCTTTTGGCTAATTGGTCGACATCGTCTACAATCCCTCGAAATCTCAAAGAGATCTTAACAGTCTTAAAGACATTGAACCCGCAGACGAAGATTTGGTCGCAATACGCTCTCGGGAGTGCATATGTTGGCCATTTTAAGACTCATCTGTCTATTGGCGGATACGCCGGTGATATGAGCCGAAGCTATGCCACAAATGATCCTTTGTTTTATGTCTTCCATGGGTTGGCCGCAGATTTATCTCAACTTCAATGGCAACTAACCGATGATCGAAGTCTTGTTCCCGATAATTATGGTCTTGGAATCAAATACGACTTCGATTTGAAGAGATCGGCCGTCGCTGATATCGACCGAGACTTTTTACCCTATTTCAAAGACATTTCAGTCAAAGAGACCTTTCAAGTGGGTTACGGAGAGCTCTGTTATATTCACGACCAACTGATCCAACCAATCAACGAACTAATGAAAGGACACTACAGACCTGTTCCCAAATCTGCACACCTTCTCAAAGCTGCTCTGCCAAAGAAGTTGTTTGAAGTCTATTTCCCAAAGTTCGCGCTCTACCCGAATAGAGTGACTGTCTTCGATCATCTGCTCCCCGAAGTTCCGGACCATTGCAATCAAGTCTGTCGTCCGACACCCGTCGCCTACAACTATGTCGATACACCCGAAGGACTCAGAGCTTGGAATCGATTCAAAAACGATTTGGGAATGGATTTAACCATAATTTTGAGTGAACTCGAGAAGAGTTATCTCAGATTCATGGGATTCATCAATAAATATAAGTATTGCTCCCCATATGTAGTCTAAAATTTCCATTGATTTCAATTTATTTATAAATGTTTTCCAATTATTTC
>JAQGAJ010000579.1:0-14016 GCA_034689365.1 Liebstadia similis
ATCCGGGCTATCCCCCCCCCTGAGGTCGAGATGAGGTCTGACCCCCCCCCTGTCCTGGCTGACCTTGGCCATCGCTGTGTAATTCATGAATAAATAATAAACATCTCGTAAATTACGGGTAATTTATGCAGAAATTATGTGAAATAAGCGTAAGTCAAACTTTGATTAATCCGATCAATAGGCCATGATCATTGTTCAATATTGATGCAAGATATAGTTTATAATAGCATTGATGAAATTTTAGCGATAATTAGGGTTTTGATTCTTTAAAATGGCGTTAAAAATATGTGATTTAACAAATCAGAGACAGAGAAGAGTGAAACAAAATGTATTTTGCAAAATATGGTTCACTACCGAAAGTAAAAACAAATTTGTTCCAATATTCCTTTTAAAGAGTCAATTACTGTATTTTTAATACTAAGGGCTTATTTTAAATTATCATATTATCAGAATAGTTATGATATTTGAGATATATATTTGTAGTTACAAAAACTCAGAGAAAATCTAATCCTACGTTATAATTGACTTCTTATAGAATTAATAACAATTCTCGTGAGAATATAATTCATTAATTAACTCCTTTTACATAGAATTTGAATCAATTATTGTTAAAATTTTATTTCCATAAAAGTTTGGCATTTAATGGCGTTCAACGAATTCCGACAAAAACTCAATTATAAAACGCAACGAAAATCATTTTCAACGCTTAAAACATCGAAATTTTAAGAAATCTTTTACGAGTTATCAGAGAAGTATATAATTTTATATTTTCCCGGAGTCTCTGGAGTACAAAAATGAGTTTTAATGCCCTCGAAAAAGGAGAAAAAATTGTCTTCCATTGGATTAACATTATGGGGGAATACTTGGAAAAAATTATGAAATATTTTTGTTCGGGAAGGATATACTCCCTGTCGTGGCCTACCTTCGACACCCCTGACATATATCCTGAACATTCCCTTACCTCTCAATACTCTTTGAAAATAGCACTTATAATAGTGAACCCATTTGTCCCGAAATAATGCCTTAAATTACAGATCGAATATCGAAAATGATTTGAAAACAATTTCATTCTTTTGGCGATTCGTTATATTTAATGTTTATCCTAACGTTTAAATTGAACATAACATTAGTTAACAAACATATTAATTGATATTGAAATCTGTTTTTTCGTCATAAGAATTATTAAAATGAGATTTTAATCTCATTTACATTTATATTAATTATTTTTAATGACACAACTTTTGTAAAACACAAATGAAAAGCAGATTAAAAATTGATATTTTAATATCCATTTCTGGGATTCATTACTAATACAAAACAGTCTAAACATATAAATTGTGGATTAATTCTTGAAAAGAATCCAATGTTTTTATAGAATGAGAATCATTTGACTCCAAATAACTTCGATGTAAGACAAAGAATGAGTAGTATTGACACAAAAGGTATGCCATAAATCACTTCAAACTCTTGGCTATGATCTCAAGGCTTTTGATTATCTCTGATCGGAATACGATTCCCTAACAAGTGTTCAGATTTCAGGTAAAAGACTCTTACTATTGGCTTAAATCGATTCTTCAGGTGAAAACAAAATGAATGAAAGCTCAACAATATATTCAATTCAAGTGATCACTCATTTGATTAGATAACCAAGAAATCAAATGACAGAGAAATGCGAATAACTCTCCGAACATCTCATTATTCATTACTTTTCATAATAATATTAAAATTGAGGTAATATTAGATAACTTTGTTCTTCTTCTTACACTTTTTATTCATCTCTAAAATTAATGAAAAAATTATGTTAATTCATAAGATATCCCGGAATCAGAACATTATTATTAGAAAACAAGGACTTACGGCACTCGACTTCGTTGTCCGACAACCGCTTCGGTAAACATAACTCAGTGAATGTGATTCCCCTTAAGGTATCACTGATTTGACGGATATATTGTTTTTGCTTTATTGGCGCCGAAATACAATCAAATGAATCCGATCTTTGATTCAGATTCCGATCCAATTCAAGTGAACGATAGAAACGAATAAATTAATGCAATGCTATGAAAATTATTTACTTGTTTACAGATTTACTGAAGTAACGAATTGATGAGAGTATCAACAAAATAATGATAAATATCAACAAAATATCAATGATTGCTATAATCTTTGTCTCAATTAATGAAATTCCTGACAATCATTGAGTAATCATTTTATATAAATCTTTTGAATTACATAATAAAATCCTTTTATCCATAAATCATTACATAATTTGTGATGAAATTACCTAACCTTTAATTGAAAGCAACGAAACTTTTGCATTAATTAATTTAATCGTTATTTTATAATAAATTATCATTTGATTGAATTGTTGATCACATCTGACAGACTGATAGATATGAAGTGACAGACAGTGGCTATCATTTCCGATCAAATCAACTCATCATTCGTTTTGTTTTTTCTTTTATGATCGGTGTTATCAAAGATCGTTCAAATGTGACTAAATAATGATCGATCGAATCGAAGAAGAGGTGAATCTTCTATTTGATGACAATCTTTTCCAAATAAACCATTTTTTATCATTAATTCTTTCAAACGACTAATTTTTAAAATTTAAAATTAAATTCAAATTAACAAAAAACGATGACATCGTTTGGACAACACCTCGAACTTTAAAAGCGTCGAACTTTTATTGAATTGTTTTGAAGGAAAAATTGCGGAAACAGACCGTCGAATGGCTAATGACGTCCACAATTGACACTAAATTCATGTCAATTTGATTTAAATGTAAGCAATGAATTGAGTATTTCATTTAAATTTTTTTTCAATCAATTTATTGAATTTTGACAAAATCTATCGATTGGTCTACACTTGGCCTACATTCGCAAACGATGTCAAATCGGTCGCCATTTAAAGCACTTATGTCTCTGTTTTTGCTCACAATATATCAATTTAATGGTTATAAACATAATATTCTTTCTATTCTCTTAGCCCTCAGACCCCCTCTCAGGCCTCCTCTTCTCTAGCATTTTCTCTTTATTAACAGTAGATTTGCTATTAATCACACGATTATTCTTAGAGGAGAGGATGGTATCAGAGATTCGTGAAATGATATAAATATTGTCGATTTCATGGTTCGGATATAGTCTTTGGATTAAAATAATTCGGACAAAAAAAAATGAAGACTTATAATAACAAACATCGGGACAAATAAAAACACTTAAAGCTCTTAAGACATGAAATTTGCGATTCTTGTGATTCTTGAGATAAATCCGAGTGATTACGAGTCCGGACTATGAATCGAATTGAGCGACAAATTCAGTGAATTCTTAAAGCGATGGAAAGCCTTCGCCAATAAATCAAATAAGTTTTCATTGATTTCTAATTTTAAGTGAAAATCAAATTTATTAGAGACTTGTTTTGAAGACAAATATAACACCGAATGTATTGTTCGGTTGTTCACTGTCTTCATGAGAATCGACTAAAGAATGACTGAACCGTTGAATGAACGCCAGAAAGGGCTTAATTTCTTTGTTGAAGTCAACCATTGCTATCAATCAATTTGTGACTTTACTTCTCGTCTCTCAGTCTCTTTCCCAGTCTTTCCCATTGTGACCAAAGACTCAAATTCTAATTTTACACATAGTTATATGACTGCTATGGTGTCTAACGTTGTGCTAACTGGCAATAGCTTTAAGCCTAGTCTAAGCGTTATTATATAATATTTATGACGTTATGTCAAATGCAGATCATATGAATTGCTGAGAATTAGCGCCAACAATGACTCCGAGAAGAGATGAGAACCGCCGCAGACATTAAGACTGTCGAGTGTTACAGAAGTCCAAGACTTAGCCCTCATATCAACTGAGCCCTGATTTATAGGCTATTATCGCTTAAATTCTGAAATTAATAATGAATTTTACAAAAATCATTATAACTTATAAGTTATAACACATAATCTGATGATTTGGTTAATAACGATAATATATTTTGAACTAAATTACACCAAATTATGTGAACTTTGTATTAATTGAGGCTTTTTTCTGCCAAACAAATGCCACCATAAATGAGATGATCTTTGAGTCTCAGATCGTTTGCATTTCGCATAAATTCAATTCAATGACACGAAAAAGAGTATTCGATAAATGATTTTCAGCACATATACCGCGATAAGAGTTCTCTCAGATTTAAATTTATTATAGAAATTGAATTAAAATCGGAGAAAGAATTTCGAGTCATTTGTTAGAATGAAAGCGAAATTAAGAGAAAGCGAAATGTTTTGGAGCGGACTCTGCATTGGGTTTGTTCTAATGTTTGCCTCTCAGGAATGGCTCGAATTCAGAGAGCGTTCACTTTTTGATTGATTAACTGACACTTTAATATCGCCCAACAGTATAGCTCTGCAGTTAATGGACGGCCGACTCTTACCGACTCTTACGTCCAAACTTTATATACAATAAAACAAATATAAGTTTTGTGATACTTGGATATGATCTTTGGATCAGTTTTGTCGAAGATTCTGATGATTCGACCAAAATGTTAATAAATCGAATCCAAAGCCAGCAATAGATCATAATATGAACAATATATTGAATATTCTAATGATATTCCAATTAATAAAAGAAATAGTAAACAAATAGTTTAAAGGATCCAAATTTTAATTTTAATTTTTACAATAACTTCGAGAGCTTTCAATTCAATAATGTTGTTATCAATCACTGACAGATCATTGATGGTCTCAAATCATTTCGATGCGATCCTTATATGCAATATCCATGCCATGGATTCTATGCTTAGTTTTGTTCAATTCTGCTTAGTTCAGGTCAATTCCGATCAATCGATTTTCTCAAATTAAAGTCAGATCTCGTGGTTTGCGAGTAATTCACATCATCTCATCGTTTCAGTCAATTCGTGAATCAAGTGATCGCCCAATCAATGAAAAATTTGACAGATTTTGCTCAATATTTAAATTTAAAAATAGATTAAATGCTTTGTTCGTGAAATTTGAATAATTCATAGAATTATCTAAAAATCGATTGATTCTAAATAACAGATTCAAAAGTGAAGAGTCTCTCAATGATAGCGACAATAAATAGAGAATCAGATTCTGAGTGTATTATTGATTGGAAACGGTAAGAGTGGCGGTAGTGATGGCATTCCCATTATTTTGACCATCATTTACACCATTTTAACAATGGTTAGAACAGGAATTGGCTTTTTTGCTGCCTTTCAGACATATTTATGGATATATGATATACGAAATGCATATCTTTTATGTCACTGTTTAGCAATTCTGGAGGAATCGCATGACATTAAGAACTAGAATAAGAATTGTATTCAAATAGAAAACATATTTTTAGTTGAATTTACGATAATTTCTAATATTATTCTTCAGAAGGTGTGATGAAAATTGTATTTTCTTCTGACAATGAATTAAATTAAATAAAAACTAAAGAATTTGTTGTTAAATATTCAAAACTGATTGATTGGATGGTATTCTGTGTTCCGATGAAGACCTGTACTAATCATGTCATAAATATTTAGGCAATCGATTTCATACTTCGGTCATAGTATGCAAAATATAATTATTCGATAAAACATTAATCAAATTGAATGCCAGAGAGGAAGGGATGCCAACGGACGACAACGAGGGCCCAAATCATGTAAACATTTGTCAAATTCTCATAAGATTTGACGATATTTTTATATTCAGTCAAAACAGTGAGGAAAACATTGCTCTTGAAAGAGGTTTACATAGAGTTTGTCGTCAAATGTTTGACAATATTTACTCGAAATCTCAAATCAAACAACAAATGGCTCGAACTTAAGAATATTAAACCTGAAGTAAAATGTTTTCGGTATTTGATATGAATATCGGTTTATATATAAAAATAATTTTTAGGAAATTTTAATGTAATTGAAATCTGGTTTTCACTCAAAGTTGTATTCGCAATGTATTTAAGACAAGAGTTGGCAAAAGAGTTGACAAAATGCAAGCAATCAATCAGTAAACTGAAAGCACTCTTCAAAAGGGATCGAATGACTCTCTTGTAATGTATGGGGAGTTGTCTTATGAGGAGTTCGGACACATCACCACTGAATTAGATCCTCTGCTCGGGTGTCGTAAAACACATCCAATTTAGTGCATAATTAAAAACTGAATAACGAATTCAATTTATATATGACGTGAGATTTGATTGAGATTTATAAGTGCAATAAAATTAATGCCATTAATGGAATCAAACAAATCAATGTTATATTTATTAGGAAATTAGTCAAAGCCTTGAGTCGATCCTAAATCTCGATCAACGCTCGGATCGTATTCTTGAAGGAAATGAGATGTTATTTGCAAGAAAATAATCGGACAGAAAATTATAAGATATGTCGAAAAAAATATGAGAACCGATGGAATCGCTGCGAAGCAATCGAGCGGTCAATGAGTGGGATATGAGCTGAATATCGGTCGGAATATGGGATGAATTTATTTCACTTTTATTGCCGACTCAATAGTCATAAAGATTTATGTGAACGCCAGTCCTTTCGGTCCTTCCCTTCCCTTATATATATGTTATTTCCAATAACTTTTACTTCTTCTCTAAACACCGAATTCAAACCTCTTTCGACTCATTTTTCATATCGATTACAGAATTCATCGAAACTTTAAAATTGTTATATGAGTCCAATCATCGACTGTCCAGCGATTCCGATGAAAGACTAACCTCTGGTGACCTAATTGTTGAATCTGTAGTTTACATACATATACGAAGAATATTCCTGAATCTCAAGCGCTGACAAACATTCCATTCCATTACCAAAACCAGAAATTTTAGACTAAATGCAAGAATTGTAGTCAAAAAGCGATTCAGACGTCGATTCGATCGCTACCAATGTTTATGCAGAAAACGCATTAAATGTTTTGCATAAAACATAAACATTCACTTAAAGCTAATACAAAATTTGTGTGAAAATTGAAATTTTGTTTTGAGATTATTTTGAGGAACAATCGCTCAGACATTAGACGACTCTTCGCACTCATTATAATGATTACGAGAATTGTGTCGGAAAACAAATTTGTATTTCCAATTGATTAATGCGATTGTAAATAACTTATAAGACCTCAGATCCGCGTCACTTATTTTAATATTATAAATGATTTAACACAGAATTTGTGTGAAATGTATATTTAAATATGAAAAACTCGAAAATTATTAAATAATTCTTTGATTTATATATCGATTTTGACAAACATATGGTTTCTTTCATTTCATATACGCTTTAATTGAATATATATTTCGAAAAACGTTTTCTCAGTTTTAATATCTTATCAAATGAAATGAAAACTAAAATAAGGGTTGACTTTGAAAGCATTGGTAAAACTGGTAACGAATGGTGGGTTTGAACTGACATTAAGATGTCAGCCATAGATCTGACGGTGAAATTGAGTTATTAAACAACGAATATATCGATATTTATATTGAAATTTTAGATCAAATCCTCTATTATTCTAAGGCTTGAGTTCATTTGACGCTAAGAATTGGTTCCAACACCAGAGCCATCCCTTCCTTACGAATCATTCGCGCCGTTGACTCGACTAAAGACATCATTGAAAGTCTAAGCGAATGTTCCGATTCACCTAATACTCATTCATCTAATACCGTTTCGCCTAAAGTTTATTATAATGTACCAAATCGTATAATTTGATGATTTGATAATAAAAATAATAATAAATAAATCAAAATTTTAATTTAAGAAACATTAATATTACTTTTTTTTGACCAGAATTCGTTATTATTATTATGTAGATGATCAATGATACTGAAAATGTTTTTAAGAGCATCTCCATTACCATTGTTAGTATTCCGATTTAATCCGAATATAAATTCATTATATATTGGGATGTTATTCCATCTATTAGATTTAGCTCAAACTAAATTAATATCGGTCATTCTGACACTGACTACTTTGATAGAACAAATTTAAAAATTGAATAAACTACACTGAAATCAGAAATCAAATGAATTAAAACGACTATTTCTTATCAAGTGAATACAATAATTGATATTTAATTGATATTAATCCCTATTCATCAATATTTGTTAACACAATCGCTTCTTTTGATAACACTTTTTAGGCCAAACATCATTTATTTTATGCGAATCGTATTTATGCGAATGAGAACTGAAATTCCTTATTTTACTCAGTTAGGCGAATCAGTATTAGGCGAAGAGGTTAGACATTTCTCCGAATATTCGTTTAAAAGTTTATTTAAATTCTGTTTGTTTTGCAATTGAGAGACGATTTAAAATTAGAGACTTTTATTAAGGCATAAAAGTTCTCTCGACTTCTCTTAAACATCAATATTTGTCTTAAAAACTATTAAAAAGTTCGTAAAATTTGATTTAATACAGAATTTATTGGAAACGGAGACAAATATTGCAATCGTTTTAGATTTACAACAAAATTATTATTCCGTTTGAAGTCTATCGGAGTCTACAATAGATTAGTTAATCAGTAAATTAAGAGTTAGTTTAGTTTTAAATCTAAATTATCTTAAATTTTGTTGATATCACGTCAGAGACCCTGAGATTCCAAAAAATATCAATTAAAGTCAGTTCTAAAATGTGAGACAATAGCCACAAATCTAGTAATCACTCGAAGAACCCGAAAGACAACACTTTTGGTACTTCTTTTGAACCACTGATTAAAAAATTAAACGAAAGTCAAAACTCGAACTACAGTTTGAAAGTTAATTAATGTCGGCATTAGATTAGAGCAAAAACTTATTCCTTTTTCATTATAGACTAAGTTAATTAAAATTTATTTAACACTTTTTAATTAAAAAGAGCGCGAATGAGCTGTAATTTGATTTAGTTCTTTGATCTCCTGTTGAAAGTGAAAGCAATAAAAATTATTTAAATGTTATAAAGTTTTTTAAAAATCTCTGACAATTGAATGATTTGTTCTGTTCATCAAAATTATTTTAAGTCGAAGTCATCTCCAAAGACCTCAATCTTCTTCCTATATAAGTGAATGTTGTCTCAAATGTCTTAATGTTCAGTATTAGAGTCCAACCGATTCAATAAAATTTTAGTGTCACTTAAGAGCAAAGGCATTGACCACCGGTTCCGGTCTATTGTCTTCATTTTGGCCACAAATTAATGATTATTTGAAAGCAAATATTTACTAATAGTCTATTAGTCATCACAAAGTGATCGGGTCTTTGTGAACAACCTCTTGGACAGAATGGACACATCAGACGAGATCTGAAATCATTGAAATATTTAAAGTTTGGTTGCGGTGAGAGTTGAGTGTATTCCTCGATCATAACAACAAAGAGGGAAACGAAATATAGAGTGACTTACGATCAAAACTCATGAACCGAATGGAACGGATCAGACCTTAAATGGCTTTTATCGGAATGGAATCCCAAGCTCTGACTTTTCCACTGGACTTATGATCATGTCTTAAATTTAGAAGACATTGAAGACATTGCTCACACAAATCGCATCTCAGATAAAAATCATTTTTATAGCAATTTTCGAATCAAATCCATAAAAGACTGGCCTCTGATTCGCTTCATTAACCACATAATCAAACCGATAAAAAACAGTTAATTCCATCGAAACAATAATACAATTCTAGACTTCGACCGAAATTCATAATTTATTTTCAATTTATTAATTGTATTATATGTTTATTGAGTTTTAATTAAATATTTATTTAGAAAATTTGTTTCGAACTTAATATTTGAAACAATTTATAAGATATAATTGTATTGATTGAGAATATAATTTGATTCTGATTTGATTGAATGAAACTAATTGAAACTGAATTAAAACTTGATTTTGCATTAATTTGATTACAAAACCGATTTTTTTTTTATTGAAACAAAATTCTATGGAATAAACAAATCATTTCTGAGACAAAACCCGTTTGACTGTTAAGTAAACAAAAGCTACAAAACTTTGATTTTCTGTCTTTCATTTATAATTTATTTATAAGAAAATTATTTCACTTTTCTTCTTATTCAGAGAAGAATTTGTCAAAATTTCTATTTATAATAGTTTTTGATGAAATCATTTTCTCATTAAATTAATAATTAATAAACATTTAAAGCTTTCTATTGTAAGTGAATAAAAAAGGTGCACTCTTGGTGTTGATAAGACCAATCAGCGTTGAGCCCACTTTATGTGAACGCCTAAACTGTGTTAGTTTAAAACCGATTCAACCGATAAAACAGATTACGGGTCCGACTCGTAAACATAAAACTGATTTGTTATGACTCTCAATGTTGAACGTATGTCCAGTTATGGTCAGTGATGGGCAACGTTTCAAAGCCCGAAATCATACTTCACTGCATCGGTGTTTCAATTGATGTAAAAATAGTGAAAGTTATTAAAAGAGTAGAAATAGTCGAATGAATAACACTTATTATGAGATATCATTTGTTTTCTCGATTTTGTCGATCGCTTTTCTATTTTTGCTATATTTAGAAACATTTCGTAAGTGATGTTCAATTCGTCTAAATATCGGTTCATTTATTATAATAA
Source organism: Liebstadia similis (assembly GCA_034689365.1). Lineage (NCBI taxonomy): Eukaryota > Metazoa > Arthropoda > Arachnida > Sarcoptiformes > Liebstadiidae > Liebstadia > Liebstadia similis. The sequence continues at coordinate 10,545 of JAQGAJ010000579.1, forward strand.
TTCTTTATTGTTATTCTTATTGGTTGTGAGACTGAGAGGACTGAGAAGTCTAGAGAATACTTATGAAAGTGAGAGATATTCGCAAAAATAGCCGACATTTCATATAAATGTAATTATTTGAATATAATGTGTGAAATATAAGCAATTTTTGGCGCTTACCTAACATTATATGAAATGTTTGGCCACTCAGGCATCGCATTAAAGCTAAGTGCGGACCAGTCGTGAGCTCTTCTCGACTAACCATTAATTTTTATAATGGCATCGCTTTTGGACATAAAATAGCGAAGACTTGAATGAATTTGCAATAATTGAAACATTGTTTCAAACATTGTTTGTCAGACATTATAATTAGTCTAATGAGTGGTTTCAGACTTATCTTAATATCGTTTGCGATAATTACATAACAAAAGTGTTTGAATCACACAAAAGCCAGACATAGGATCGGATCGGGTGTTACCGGAGTTTAGCCGACACTTCGACTATTGAAAGGCAGACCAATTGAAAGCTTCCTCTGATCACAAGATTAGTTAGTTTTTGATTACAAAACGACAAATGTTTGTACGAAACGGTAAAAATGGGTATTTTTATGGAAAGAAGCGAATCATTAAACAAATTGAAAATATTATGCAATACTATTAACTCTATTTTGTTTTGGTTCGTAAACCAAATTATTTCAGTCTTATTCTTATTCAGCGAATAAGTTCTCAGAATTACTATTTATAAGAGTTTGCAATCACTTCTCAAAGACTTTGTAATCAACTGATTTGGGATCTGAAGCGAGACTTCATTTCAAATGAAGAAATGAGACTTCGAGTCAAACAATAAAACCAAACATTTTTGTAATTTCCAAATCCATTCCGACTATTATTCAAAATAAACTCAATCTTTGATTGTTTTCATAGCAATCGTTGTTTCGACGAAACATTTTTCGAGAAAAATAGAAAAATCAATTTCATGTAAAGCCTTCCCATTGTAGTTGTGATGCAAACAAACAACGATTCAGTTATTATTCATATACGGGTCGAGAGATTTACAAAACGATAGGCCATCGCAGACAAAGACCGAGACATAAGTATGGCTTAAAAAGGAGTCAATCGAGCCTTTGCTAGCATTTGGATAATTGCTTCAATGACTTCCTCTTCGCTCAAAACACTTATAAGTTTATGAAAACAAAAATCTTTTTAAAACCCTTAAAGCATTTGAAACACTGTCCTCTCATTTGAAACTAAACAAAAGCCAAATATAAATCATCACTATTTTTGAGTTGAGGCCAATTTTTCACTGTCCGAGCGGTTTGTTTTGACCACTTTTGACCAAAGAATCCTTTTCTTGAAATTAAGAACAAACGACAACAAAAACGACAATTCGCTCGACAATTAAATCCAAGAGAAATTAGTTTGAATTCATAAAAAATGTTTGTTTGGGAAGATTCTGATGACTATCCTTATATCACAACAGATTCGCTATAAATATAATCTTTTCTAATATCAAACTATTATTTCCAGACATGACTTAAATAATAATCACTTTTTCTAAATCTTTTGTCAAAAACAAAATGTTTTAGATTTTCCACAAAATATTTTAACTGTAATTACGAAATGGTTTGGTCTGTAAGTGGAGTCCGAATTGAATGGACGGATGGATAGACACGCTCTGAGACATTGTAATAACAAACAAAAGTTACCGATTTTGTCAAATTATCGTTTCCATCGGATTTTTCAACTCTGTTAGCATTGGAAGCAATCGGCAAATAATTTTAAGTTAGAATATGTGATAAAAATAATACTTCAAATGTTCTAAAAGAGCGAACATTTCATCCAATTTATCGATTTTTCTTAAGAGACTACAAATGACTGAAAGAATGGAAGTAATGCTTAACAACAAAGTAATAATTCATATATAAAGGCATCGAATTTATTACAAAAGGATTATTCGTCACAAATATTGACATTTTTAGAGATAACTCTAATTAAGTTTTGAGGCATAAATAAATCTTTTTATAAGTATTTTTTTATTGATTAATCACTTAATTCGAAATATTGATAGAATTTTAATTGTCGGCCAATTTGTTTACAAAACCCAAGTCTTGTTTGTGTAATAAAAATGTTTTTCCGATTGAATTAGTCGTTCTATATCTGAGTGACTACTGAAAGATAAATTGAAAATTGATTGCGAATTCTTATTAATTGAAGTGAGAGAAGAGTAGAGCCAAAGGAGAACAAGAATAGAGCAGAATGTGAGCAAAAAGAAGGCAGAAAGTGGTCAAACATACCAAACATTGATATAGGGGTGAAATAATAGACCAAATCTTATTTACTTTGAAGGCATAAGCAATTGATTCGATACTCCATTCACTTCTAATGATTAGGACATTGGGGCTAACGATACACAATGAAGACCAATGATAACCAGGACTCACATCATAACCAGATCTCACGCCATACCAGAGTTGGGCTTAACTTAGTTTCAGATATATCTCACTTTCGTTTAATCGCATTGCTTTCGAGTTTTCCTTTTCTATTCATAACGAATACGAATCGTAACTAAACCTATGAAAAGAGAGAATACCCTCTCATCTAAAATAGGCTTCGATTGAGTTTTACTCTATTAAGTCGAGTGAATTATCAACGGTCAGAGACCTCGAGGACTGTTCCCTCGATGAGGTGCCACTGCTCTCAATTGATATGTGGATGACCTCTACTTATTAGCCATTCCTCCCAACACTGACTTCTTATCGCTTCTGCTCTCACTTACAAATCACCGATTCCTAGCTATCAATTCAATTGACGACAATTCTTACAAAAAGGCATAAAACGAACCTTTTTATCACTGATTCCCTTTGAATTGAAAACTAAAAGTTCTAATCATAGCTCGCACTTAGATCGTGAAGATCTCAAAGTTTTTTTCCGCCAATTCTTTTGGCGATGCCTTAATATTTAATTAGTGAACTCGATTATTGCTCTTTTGGAACAAAAGATTTTAGATTGTTTTTATAGATTGAGTTCATTTTGTAAGTGATAAATGCCATTAAATTCAGCAAAAATTTTTGAACTAAACGAAGATTTTCAACAAAAATTTATTAAAAACACATTTCTATCAATAGCAGGGACGGCTAAACTCCACCGGTTTAGGGAGATTTGTCGGGGGTATTTGTCTACAATCTCAATGTTGAATACGTCTCAAAACTCTTTTCATAAAATTGATTCACAATTTTTTCAATATAAATATAAAGCTGGAAAATCTATTGAGTTATAGTTGTATCGTATATGCATTTTAATTAAGTCAAATACAGTCGAACCTCCAAATGGTTTACCACTAAATGCACAGCAATTTGATAAACAAGTGGTAGAATTGAATCGACTAAGAATGTTATGAAAGCGCCCAAAGTTGCAAATGTGATAATATCAGGACTGGCGAGTCGGTCGGGTTGTGGCGAACGTGTTATTTTGCGGGTTGTGATCAAATGAGCAAG